>KI648983.1:287-13406 GCA_000505645.1 Steinernema monticolum
TATTGTTGTTCCGTGGCTCCATTCGTTTCAATCAGATTGAATATGATGTAACAATGATTTGTTTCTTTTTTTGTCCGAGCAAACATGCAAACCTCGTTGAAGTAAAACCTGTTTTCATATGACTCAACTCGTTAACTTTCAAATTTACGCCTCTGGTCCGACCTACGCGAACGCAACATTCTATGCACCTTCCTTTCCCATCCATCTTCTTTTCCTCGTAAATTTAGATATTTCGCTAAATTTTACTCTGTCAATTTTCTTAATCGATTCACTTCGGCGCACCTTATTGTTGACATTTACGTGCCGTTTTTCCTCCTTGCGTCCGACGGCCCTCTATGGTAATGCCGTTGGTGAGAAGACGATGACGGTGCAGTTCGTCTTTTTTCCAACGCTTTTATTTTCGCGGCTTTCAACGTCTAATAATGAATTGCAAAAGGTTAATATGCGCCTAAGTAGTTCCAATGTTTAGATTCATTAACGGTTCGAACTACCGGCAGGATAATTGTAGATTCTGCGCAATGTTGAGTCTCCTCTCTTTCTATCTTATTTATCGGATCGCACGAAGATGCGTTGAGTGTGTGAAAATGCTCACACCGATCATTTTTTGCGATCCAAATGGGCGGTGAATTCTCAGTGTCGGCCTCCCACCTTTTGAACCGAGTTTTGTGGCTTTCCTGTTTGTTACTAATTGCGCGAAATGATTCTTGAAATAAAAGTGCTGACCACTCGGTTGCTGTTGTCTATGCCGCCTACACCGATGAGTTGCTCGATAAGACGACAGCTGTTCGCTCACTTACTTGAACGTTCTTTTTTTGTGCACATGTGGAGGTCAACACAATCCTGCGTAGACACATTTTAATCCATTCCCTGCTGTGAAAACTCCGGACACACAAGGCAAAGTACGCCCGCATAATTTCCACCCATCAAAGGGAAACTGGCTTCGCCGCCCTACTCGTTTAAGCGCATTATGCGCTCTTTCACTAGCAAGTACTCTCAATAACGGAAAGTCGAGCAAGGGTCATTGCAAATATCCGCATTTCTGCCCGCTACAATACTCCAGATGCTCGAATTATTCCGTTGACCCGAAAGCTTTGATAAATGATAGAAAATAATATTTTCTGCTTAATGAGTTTAATTTTGATGCAGCTGCGCAACAATCTGCCTGCTTAAATATGTTACTGAAAATGGATAAGTGTAAGACTGGTAACTGCCCTTTCTCGATTTAGCGCATTCTACCAGTTCCATTTGACTACCAACATCTCATATCTCTTTTGTTCATTGGCATGCCGACCGCGGCCCGCCCGCAGCTGCTGCACTGGCTCCGCTGGACATCTGGCCCTTTAGCAGTGTCTTCGAGCGATCCTAACCATCTTCTTCCTTGCAGGCATTCAATGAGTCTTTCTTACATTCTTCTTTCACCCTACACTTGCGAACAGTCATCGTCGTTAGTGTCGTCCTTGGAAAACTGCCGAACGCAAACCGTAAACCGTTTTTTGCACATTCGCGCGACTCAAATTTTCACCTTGCATTCGGGAAACAGGAAATTTCGCGTATTGATTACAGGAGAGAGAGGGAGACCAAGAGTGCGCCCGTAAACCCAAGGCAACAGCCAACACTAGCGGCATGCAGCATGCACCATGATTGAGTCTAGTGTGCCGCCGAGTGAATTCTGCGTTTGTTTGTTGTGCGCCCTACTCCCTTCCTTTTGTGTCTCTTTTACTTTATCAATACAGCAGCTGCTTCATTCGTTCTATTAGAGATAAACCGCTTCGAATGAATGTGTACATTCCAGGCCCATTTATTCCTGTTAGCTGTAAGTACTCTCGCGCGCGTCGTTTTTTTTTTTAAGGGCAAATCAGAGAATATGCATGAAATAGGAAGCGGACGACGCGAAACAATGAATCCAGTGTCCTAAATTTCGAGCTAACGTCGGCCTAATTGCCGGATTGGGCCCACCATGAGTGTGTGCACGTTGTTGTGCGCGACTCAGTGGTCGTCGGTCGCTTGCTCGCATGTCAAGTAACAGAAGAAGAAGGAGGAGGACGAGGATAGATCAATAGTTGGCGCCCGGCCACATTCGGCGGATATGGCCCTCCGCGCCGAACAGAGCATCAGTAGTTTCCTCGATTTCCCTCGGTGCGCCAGTTGACAATTGGCGATAGTGGACAATTGCGAGCTGTTTGCCAGATTAAGAATTTATTTCCACGCTTTGTTTTCTACCCATATTGACACTTATTTATTCGCTAAAGTCTGAAGGTAAAGGTGAAGCCATGCTATTGGAAGTTGGCCGCGTTGCTGATCGTTGTTTGCTCCCCCAACGTCGCTTGTAAATTGCTCATCCTCTCCGAACTGAGTCCAATATACACAATGAGCTTTGAGGGAGGGAGAGGGAAAGAAGAGTGGCGACAGTCTACGAGTAAAGGCTGCCTGACACAGTATTCGCTTTGCTCGCATACTTGTTTCCGCTTCCGCGCGCTTATTCCTGTTTTTCCGCTCATTGAGAACGGCAACTAAACTGAATTCGAGCGATGAGGACTCTAATTTTGGTTACACTGTTGCCGACCCCTTCCCGGTTCTCATTGAGCAGCCGAAGAACAGCTGCAAGTGGTTACATTGCGGTCTCTGCTAGGATTGACAAGTTGAAAGGCCTTGGCGAGAAAATATTTTTGAAACTACTGTAGCGATCGTTAGCGATAATTAAACTTCTTGATTCTGACGATCATGTGGAAAAGAAAGACATTAAAAAGAATTGCAGCATTCATTCGAGTGTCCCGACAGAAATTCGAAAGAGCCAGAGCCACAAGGGATGAAGTCGACAGCTTTCTATTGATTTTCCGTTTTCCTCACAAACCCTCCGCATTTTCTCTGCACCCTGTTGTGCATTGTTGGGCAAAATGTAACCATTTTAAGCTAGTTGCTTGTGGAGCCCGCGGGAGACCATGTTGCGCGATTATACGCATGAACGCGTTTGGTCATGTTTTTGACTCATTTCTACACTATTCATTTAACTACCGTAATATAATTATTTTTTTTAGCAAAACTCGGGCATGTCGCAACCTGAAGGCGCCACGGCCGGTCAAGAACAGCCGGCTGCAGCTCCAGCTGACAGTCAGAAAAGCGAAAACAGTGCCAGCTTTCTTCGGGCGGCCCGAGCAGGAAATCTTGAGAAGGTTCTCGAGCTTTTGAGAAATGGCACCGATATTAATACTTGCAATGCAAACGGCCTGAATGCACTTCATTTGGCATCCAAAGAAGGGCACAGTGACGTTGTTCGTGAACTACTCAAACGCAGAGCTATTGTCGATGCAGCAACAAAAGTAGTTATTAGAACGTTTTGCAGTTTAAACGTCAGAAATAAATTTAGAAAGGAAATACCGCATTACATATTGCTTCGCTTGCCGGCCAAGAGCTCATCGTAACTATTTTGGTCGAGAATGGAGCTGATGTAAACGTTCAATCTTTGACTGGCTTTACGCCACTGTACATGGCGGCGCAGGAGAACCACGAAAGTGTCGTTCGTTATTTACTCTCTCACAGAGCCAATCAAGCCCTTGCTACTGAAGATGGATTCACCCCGCTCGCTGTTGCCCTGCAACAGGGCCACGACCGAATAGTCGCCCTCCTTCTTGAGAATGATACTCGAGGAAAAGTGCGGCTTCCAGCTCTTCATATTGCGGCAAAGAAAGACGACATCAAAGCTGCCGCTCTTTTACTTCAGGTCCGTTTGGAGAAAGCTGTAAAATGTATCAAATACACTATTCAGAATGAACACAACGCCGATGTAACGTCAAAAAGTGGATTTACGCCACTGCACATTGCTGCGCATTACGGAAATGAAGCAGTTGCGCAGTTGCTTCTTGAAAAGGGAGCAAATGTTAACTATCAAGCTCGTCACAACATCAGTCCCCTGCATGTCGCTACTAAATGGGGACGGGGCAACATGGCTCTGTTGCTTCTTGCTCATGGAGCTATCATTGACTGCAGAACACGAGATCTTTTGACGCCCTTGCATTGTGCTGCCAGATCTGGCCACGATCAGGTGGTCGACATTCTTCTTGAAAAAGGAGCTCCTATTAGCGCAAAAACAAAGGTAGGAACTGACGCATAAATCAAAATGAACTAAGTTTATTTAGAACGGACTGGCCCCACTCCATATGGCTGCTCAAGGCGATCATGTTGACAGCGCTCGTATACTGCTCTATCATCGAGCAGCTGTTGACGACGTCACAGTCGACTATCTGACACCACTTCATGTTGCAGCTCACTGTGGACATGTACGAGTTGCTAAACTTCTTCTAGACAGAAATGCTGATCCGAATGCGCGTGCTTTAAACGGATTTACACCACTTCACATTGCATGCAAGAAGAATCGAATCAAGGTCGTTGAACTTCTTCTTAAGTACCACGCTGCTATCGAAGCTACAACTGAATCAGGATTATCGCCCTTACACGTTGCCTCCTTCATGGGAGCCATCAACATTGTAATCTACTTACTTCAACAAGGCGCTAATGTCGACGTCGCAACGGTGCGAGGAGAAACTCCTCTGCACTTGGCTGCTCGAGCCAATCAAACGGACATCGTACGCGTTTTGACAAGAAATGGAGCGAAAGTAGATGCTCAAGCAAGAGAATTGCAAACACCGCTGCATATCGCCTCCCGACTTGGGAATACAGACATTGTTTCTTGGCTGCTTCAGTCTGGTGCAAATCCAAACGCAGCCACTCGAGATCAATACACGCCGCTGCATATTGCAGCTAAGGAAGGACAAGACGATGTAGCTACAACTCTCCTTGATCACGGCTCCGACAAATCTCTTCTCACAAAAAAAGGATTTACCCCATTGCATTTGGCTTCAAAATACGGAAACCTGCAAGTGGCTAAGATTTTGCTAGATCGCGAAACACCGGTTGATATCGAAGGCAAGAACCAAGTAACTCCTCTACACGTTGCTGCTCACTATAACAATGACAAGGTAAAATTCTGCTTTTAAAATTCTCTTATAAAGTTTTTGTTAGATCGCACTTTTGTTGCTAGAAAGCGGAGCTTCAGCTCACGCTGCAGCTAAAAACGGATACACCGCACTTCATATTGCTGCTAAAAAGAATCAAATGGAAATCGCCGGTACACTTCTGCATTACAAGGCCGATCCAAATGCTGAAAGCAAAGCTGGTTTTACACCTCTTCACTTGTCTTCTCAAGAAGGACATCGCGAAATGGCAGCTCTTTTAATTGAACATGGATCCAAGGTTAACGCCCAAGCAAAGAATGGACTTACTCCAATGCACCTTTGCGCCCAAGAAGATCGCGTTAATGTCGCAGAAGAACTTGTAAAAGAACACGCAACAATCGATAGCAAAACAAAGGCTGGATACACTCCTCTTCATGTCGCTTGTCACTTTGGACAGATCCGAATGGTTCAGTTCTTAGTCGAGCACGGCGCTCCGGTGTCAGCCACAACTAAAGCCAACTACACACCTTTGCATCAGGCAGCACAGCAAGGCCACAACAATTGCGTGCGTTATTTGATCGAAAAGGGCGCATCGCCAGATGTCTACACATCGGTAAGTCACACTATCGTCATCTCACATATTATAAAAAATCATCGTTTTGCTCAGACTGGACAGACACCACTCTCGATCGCTCAACGGCTCGGTTACGTGTCAGTGGTAGAAACACTGAAAACCGTTACACAAACTACAGTGATTACGGAAACAACGACGGTCACCGAGGAGAGATATAACCCTCAAAACCCTGAAGCTATGAACGAAACCATGTTTTCGGATTCGGAAGACGAAGGTGAGACATGTGGCCACACCTTCGTTCGCGATGCGCGCGCAAACGACAAGTGTAACATCACCACCTCACGACTAAGATGCGTTTATCAATGCTATCTTATAGTGCATATCCTTCGCTCCCGCACGCTATTCTTACTTGTCCCATGTCCCATTAATTGCATTCGTATGAGACTAGCGTCGCAACACATTCCCATAAATATATGCGCATAAAACGAGAATGCGTCCACTTCGATGACTTCTAGGCCCGTCATAATTCTCGTAGTCAACTCTTCCTATCCCCTTTGCAAGGAGAATCTAAATTCAAGACAATTTTAGTGTTTATTGGCAGTACTCTTTTAGTCGTCCACGCTTTGGACATTTGTTTGATCATCTAATAAGATAAACAAACGTTTTCCGTTCTTGCGCTCGCTAAAGTCATTTCGGCAGGGTCTCGGGATGAAGTAAAGATAATGCGAGCCCCGGGCAGACACATCTGTCATGCAATGCCGTTCATTGATTTTTATTGACTTGTTGCAGGCGAAGACAATCAGGTAACTGCAAACGCTCACGTCAAAGACTTCTCAGAGAGTCTCACACAAGGTCTTCAAGATTCGACTGGCGTGCATCTGATACATACCGGAGAACAGGTTTCCATTAATTGCCTCTCGTTTAACGCAATCACTAAACATTGTAATTTACAGATACTGTCAAGGAGCGCTGCTGACATGGACACTACGGACGCTGATCTAGAAGTGCTCATCAAGCAAGCGCAACATGAACCTGTTGCAACCGCCGTAGTTGATTCAAGCATTTTGGACAATACAATCATCGATAATATCATTCATACACAGAATGTCTCTCAGCCAAGGTAACTCTTTTTCTATACACCCTTTATTTATAAACTAACTGAATTCGCATACTAATGACAGTTTGTTTTTTAGTAAATTGCTTCACAAAAAGTGAGTTTGACCCCGTTGTTGTGCTTGTTAGTCTCGTTAATATTGCATATTCGTTAATTAGTGGGGTGGTGAAGTGTGTCTAGTGATGCCGATTTTGTTAGCATTTTAATGGCTTTATTAGCGCTTGAGTCCGTTTGAGTTATCAAGCCTTTTTAGCTTCCTTATCTCGTTTCTGGTGGATGCTCGTGGAGGTGCCATGAGAGGATGTCGGCACTCCGGAGTTCGGATTATTATTCCGCCACGGAAAGCTGCGCAACCTACACGTATAACATGCCGATATTTGCGCAAGGACAAACTTGCTCATCCCCCACCACTTTCGGAGGGAGAAGCACTTGCTTCGAGAATTCTCGAAATGGGACCACATGGGGCCAAATTCCTTGGTCCGGTCATTCTTGAAGTTCCGCATTTTGCATCGCTCCGAGGCCGTGAACGCGAAATTGTTATTCTCCGATCTGATGATGGACAACACTGGAAAGAACATCAACTTGAAGCCACCGAAGACGCTGTTCAAGAGGTAGTCAAAAATAATACATAGTTATGAGGAATTGTTGCTTTTTAGGTTCTTAATGAGTCGTTCGATGCTGCAGAACTTGCTCAACTTGATGATCTCCACACTCCTCGTATCACTCGTATTCTTACTAATGATTTCCCAATGTACTTCGCAGTAGTTACTCGCGTTCGACAAGAAGTTCACTGTGTTGGACCTGAAGGTGGTGTGATCCTGTCTTCCGTCGTTCCACGCGTTCAAGCAATCTTCCCTGACGGATCTTTAACCAAGATAATCAAAGTTTCACTCCAAGCTCAACCGATTCCTCATGACATTGTTGCTCGGCTTCATGGAAATCGCGTCGCTGTCAGTCCAATTGTGACCGTAGAACCACGAAGAAGAAAGTTCCACAAACCAATTACCCTTTGCATTCCTCTTCCACAAAGCAGTCAAAAGGGAATGCTTACACAGTATAGCGGCCAACCCGGACAAGAGCCACCTACTCTTCGTCTACTCTGCAGTATCACCGGCGGATCATCTCCTGCTCAATGGGAAGATATCACCGGAACTACTCAGCTAACATTTACGGGCGAAGAAGTTTCTTTCACGACAACGGTATCCGCTCGCTTCTGGTTAATGGACTGTCAAACACCGAGAGACGCTGCTCGCATGGCCCAGGAAGTATACAATGAAGCCATTTCTGTTCCATACATGGCCAAATTTGTTGTCTTCGCGAGAAGAATGTTCCCGACAGAAGGCCAACTTAGGTAAGCATATCACGAAAATTTTAATTACTACTTTCTGTGTAGAGTATTCTGCATGACTGATGACAAAGAAGATAAAACTCTGGAGAAGCAAGAACATTTCTCTGAAATCGCCCGATCCCGCGATGTTGAAGTTCTCAGCGGTCGACATCAGTTCTTAGAGTTTAGTGGAAACATCGTTCCTGTGACAAAAAGCGGAGATCAATTGCAAGTTTACTTCTTGCCCTTCCAAGAGAACCGATTGGCTTTCAACATTAAGGTTAGATGCTCTTTTTAGTACTTACAGCAAATAAGCGAAAATTTAGGTACGTCCACGTGATGACGAAGACGCTTCGGCAACTGGTCGTATCGCCATGATGAAAGAACCCAAGTTGCGTGCTGAAACACTTCCACCACAACAACCAATTTGCACTCTTGCAATTACTTTGCCAGAATATGCACAAATGGACACGGGAATTGCTGCCGTACCTGACAGTCGGCATATCGTCATCTCATCAAAATATTCGTCAGCACTCGAATCGTCCCCAGAAGAGCTGCAAGCCGCTGCCGCTGCTGCCGACGGAAAGATTCCTGAAGAAGACTTACCTGTCGACCTTGTTGCTCGGAAGATCGGTCAAGATTGGCCTCGTCTCGCTCGAGCACTTCAAATACCTGACAAAGACATTCGTGCTGTCAAGCAGCAGCTGGTTGGAAAGGAACCATTGTCCGTTTTGAAAATCTGGATTTATTTGAAAAAGACTGAAGCTAACCGAAATAATTTGGAAAATGCACTGAAACGCATTGGCAGAGACGATATTGTTCGAAGCATGAACAAGAGAGATTCGGACGAGGAGGGAGAATCTTCGTTGAAACGATTTGACGCCTCTAACGCTTCCGTTTCAAGTACCGACCGACTTGCCCGTATCAAGCCAAGCGACAGTCATCCGATCAATGGAAGTGCAGCGTTGCCTGCTGCGGTTGCAATGGCTCCCGCTCTCGCTGAAACTGCTGTTGTCGGACCACAAACGTCAACAAGTGCCGATGGTAAGTTAAGTGCCATTAGTAGTGCAGTCAGTTTCTGTGCTTTAGAAGCCATAGAGCCTGAAGAATTGGTCAAAACCATTCGAACTGTTGTGAAGAAGGAAAGACATGTACACGACACGGGCGACGGACCCGTTGTGGAAGAACGAACAATTACCACGACATACGAAGATGAAATTGCGGTTAATGAAGAAATCCGAGATGAGACTGTACCGCTCTCGGAAGAAGAATTAGAGAAATGGAATGAGATGATGTCTGAAATGAGTCAACAAGAAGGTCCTAGCGGAGCGACAGGTACTCGCAATATACATATTGTTACTTTTAGAAAGGAATTTAGAATCGACGCACTCTCTTGACGCCGAATCGCCTCTATCGGAAAGAGAACAAGAAGAAATTGTGATTCGCGATGAACCTTCCCCTATCGTTGAGGAGCCCGAAGAAGGACAAGAACACAAGGAACCAGAGGAAAAATATGAGACCGAGCACATTGAACATGGCGATGGCACGGAGACGGATGTTATTAAGTACGAAACGCGTCGCGAGGAGGACGATGGCTCCGTGCTCACGGAAACTAGAGTGATCACAACTACAACGAGCCATAAAATAACGGACGAATCTCCCGAGCACTTCGAAGAGGGTGAGTATTTTGCATAGGCCATACACCAACGACACTAGCATGTCATTTCGCTTTCCTTTGCACCCTTTGCTTTCAGCCATCTTTTCTTACTTGAGCTGATTTCAGAGGCATTCGATGAAGCCGAAGAAGATGCTGCCAAAGCTCGTGAAGACGAGGCAATGCACGGAGAAGGTAGATAGCTCTCTGTATCTCTGTTTAAACATAATACTCGCTATAACTTCCTATATAATCAATGATTTTCACTGTCAAGTCGTCCCAATGCGATCATCACAAGCTGATATCAAGCAGAATAAATGCAAAAGCCCTTACCCAACTAGCCTGTTTATGTTAAGCTTTAAACCATTATACACTGCTTTTCATTCTTCCCCTATTCTTTTTTTCGTTATTCATTGTTAAGTGTCGGCTACTCTCTAGTTAGAAAAGAGTTCGTACGATCGTTTGCGTTTAGCTAGTGTTCGGACATATGAGATGATAAAAAAAAACACTCAACAGCTTCAGGTGACGTGTGTCCGCCCTTCTTGATCGGACAATGTTTCTTGCTTTTGTTTCACATACGCGTATGTGACTCTGAGAAATACATCAACAGAAAGTGATATACGCAAACAGACAGCTGAAACCTGCACGTAGCCATTTTGCCGTCGTCAGCTGGCTAAAACTTTGCTTTATGTCTTCATTGCTAACAGCGATGTCGTCCCAACCAGCCAGCGCTCTTATCCTCTCCGGTCTTTCAAGTTCCGGGATTCCGCTTGTTCAAGGCGTCGTTCTCCTTCCTGGAGGCTTGGATACCGTCACCACTGCCCCGCAGTTTCATCATGTCGAATCTTTCAAAGATTTTCAAGTCGAAGAGTGGAGCGGAGAGCATGCTGAAGACCAGAATGATCAACATGGTGACGAGGTTTGTGAAGATGTTCACCCCGATGAGGATCATCCCGATGCTATCGACGAGGACATCCCCGTTGCCAGTTCTGCTCAATTTGAACGTACTCGATCGGATTCCTTAGCTGCAGCAATCGCTATGCCTTCTCTTCCAGAAACGAAACCTATGGTGAGCTTTGTTCAACCCATCGAAGAAGAAAGCGGACAATCTGAAGAACAACCGATGGAGTTTTTGCGTGCACCTCTTCTTGCCGAGCCGTGCTCAGGAAGTGTTTCACCGTTGCCCCCGCCGTCGCCGACTCCTGGATGTAATAAATCCGATGAGGTGCCGTCGGCGATGACAGCTGATAATGGTGCAGCGAAAACCAACACTAGTTTGCTTCTATCGAACATATTGATCGGTCTTTCTCACTTGCAAATGACCAGTACCGAGAAATATAATTCTGCTGTAAGTCGGCTTCAGCAGTTGGAACAAGAACTGAAAGCAGCCGGTGCAGTATGTCCCCAAGATTCTCAACTGTCAGCCACTGTGGCGAAGGCTCTTGCTGCTGGATCTTCCAATGCTGATGTACAAATTCGTGTGAGTACGTCCCGTAAGACGACAACAACCAATACCAGCTATGAAACCGAAACGCCTGGAATGTGTGGGCTCGACTCTGAACAAGTTTCTAAACTTCACAAAGAGATGCTCGCAAATCTAAGTTCGTTGCTGTCGATCGCATGATATTGTTTACTCGCCTTGTCTTGACTCTACTCACTTTCCAATTGTATCTAATTACTGCTAATTCTTAACACTTGTAAACAGTAACAGCGTTTGCTTCAATAATTCAAAACAATTTATGTTAGTAGCCTAATGCTTTTCGTTTAGCAAGTCAGCATGGTATGACAGCTGCCCCGGAAACCGATCAAAAAATGGAAACGATGGATGAGGGATTCACCAGTGAGGACGGCTCAGTCGTTGTTTCGAAAAAGATGACCCGGGTTGTTACCACCACAAAATCATCTTATCCAGGTATTTACGAAGTAAATCGCTTAATAATAACGTTTTGCGTTTTTAGAAGATCAGCAGAAAAGCCAACACGGTGAGTAGTACGTCATCAATCTTCTCAACTTTCATCGTCGTTTGTGATGCTTGTTTACACAATTCGCATGTGTTCTCTTTGTGCTTCATCACCCTTTGCTGCCCGATTTTAAGATACACCATCACACCTTTAAAACATAATTTTTTGAACATTAATATTTCCAGTAAGAACTATTTTGCGTATTTATTGACATGCGAAGTGTTTGTGAACTTTTCTCACTTGGTCGTTTTATTGATATGGTAGAAAGTATTTCTAGAAGTAATGAATAATAGTTACAATAAGACAGCCTTTTTATTTGGTTTATGCAGAAGATGCGGTGTGATCGACTAACGCCCTAATAGGATTGCAACAGAATATTGACACTTACGTTCAGGAGAAGAACTGATTCGTCTGAAGGTGAATGATCAAATCTACGATGGCAGTGTCGACCCCAACGATCATCAAATTCACTTGGTGCCTATTGTTCAAACAAAAACTGCGGCTATATCCGAATCACAACAGCTGTGAATTAACGGCACAATGAAGAAAAGGGCTTTCTATATTCGGTGTATATCAATTGTCTAGTTTATAAAGCGCACAGTTTAATTCGTTGTCGTAGTTGTGAATAGAGATTTAAAGCATTTAAGTAAACCCATAAAAAAGAGAGGATATAATAAATTTAATGATGAATGTCAGTAATTGCAAATTTCCTTCAAAAAACGTCAATTCGCAAAACTCAAATTGCAAAATGCTAGGAAATACACAAAAATCGCATAAGATAGAAAAACAAAGAGGTTGTGGGCAACTTAAAATACTTTCATATGCACTGTCGCTGTTTGCTACTGCTTTGCGCACACTTTCAAATTTTCATCAGTTCAAAAATTAATTTTCAACTTTTTCAGATGAGGAACATCGACGCTCTACATCACCCGAATCAAATGCGTCGTTTGGATCTGTGCGAGATAGAATTGCAATTTTTGAATCAATCGCAAGCACAAGCAGTTCCTCCCCCAAAGAGCAACTATCATCGGTTGAAATTATTGTAACTCCAGTTACTCCTATACCATCTGCAGTGGAACAAGAACAATCACACTTGATAGAAAGCACAGAAGACCTAACCGAAGCTCCAGAAACCGAAAAAGGATTTGTAAAAGCACGAATTACTGAATTTAATGCACAACTATCAAAAGATCAGTCTGATGAAACGCTAAAAGAAAGGCAAAAAAGAGAGGTGGACACTAATATCGGTGACGAAGAAGAAAAGGAACACGATACAGAAAGTCAAAAAGAAACAACACAACCAGCCATAATGCAAACTGATTTTACATCAGCAACATATATTGGTCACAAAGCTCTCTTCGAGCCTGAAACTCCTGAACCGTCAGTACTCATAACCGAGGAGCACCCCAAAGGAATCTACGAGGTTTCTCACAAAGCTGAAGAACCTGTTGAAGCCGAGCCTCACTTCGAGCTAGAAGCGCCCGAATCTCCAGTCCATGTAGCTGAGCACTTCGAAGAAGAATACGAGGTCTCCCATAAA
>KI648998.1:9604-21887 GCA_000505645.1 Steinernema monticolum
CCGGCTCCGTTTTAGAATCCGTTTTTCTCGAAGACTACGCACTTTCGGGAGAAAATGTTTCCGTCAAACAATGTACTTTCAACTACTCTATCGGTATATGCAATAAAAAAATAGTGGTCACCAAGCTGGACCGTGTCCCTTTCAGCGCTTACTCAAACCAAATATTCTAAACATCATAACCTTTCACTGCTGGTTACACAGTGGTTTGTGTAAGCTAACAAGTTAGGTTGCTTTTAGTCTAAGCCTAAGCCTAAGGTTGCTTTTAGCCTAAGCCTAAGCCTAAGGTTGCTTTTAGCCTAAGCCTAAGCCTAAGGTTGTCTATAGTCTAAGCCTAAGCCTAACCATGTCTATTGCTTAAGTCTAAGGCCACACTGTTTTGAAAGTTGAAGGGTCGAAGCGTTAATTGTTGTTTTTGGTGTAACAAGTTAGGTTGCTTTTAGTCTAAGCCTAAGGTTGCCTATAGGGTAGCCTTAAGGTAGCCTCCAACGCTATTTCCATTAAAATCAGTAACGAATCCATCAAAATTAGAAATCCTGTCGCCTTCAGAAGGTCATCTTCGCATAGTATATAGCCAGAGCCCCACGCTTTCTGCCTTTTAGGTTGTTTATGACCTTTCTCTCCTCCCTCCCTCCCACTCTCTCTCTGTTTGTTGGCAACACAACCTTCGTCGGGATAATGTTTAATGAATTTGAGTGGAATGGCTTTTTATTTAACCACATAAACATTATTACTGAACGATCTGAATTCTGAACCCAATAATGCCATCGTAAACAACGCTGATTCATTCGCCCTAACTTGAGCTAGCTGACAGCCTAACAAACCTAAGCCTAAGCCCTGTAAGCCTAAGCCTTAGAACGTTTCTGTCAACCTACACAAACGTTATAACTTCTGTGTTTATTTCTTTTTTTTGCCATATTCTGACCATTAATGCGACAGTAAACAACACTGACTCATTTACAACTGATTCATGAATCTGCCTCCAGCCTCCTGCCTCAGGAATCTATTCTATGTATATGTATCTGCCTACAGCATAGAGTGATTCATTCATCTGATGACACTAGAACGTACTGCTGCCTCTGTCACCACTAAAACCATGTTAGTAATGTATTTTTGCTTCAATCTACTAGAGTCCATTTCCACCTCGTCATCCTCAAACGACTCTCGGAGACATTTTTTGAATGAGAAATAGCGCAATTGGATATCGTGACAGGGTGGCGCGTTTTCATAACATCCCTCTAGTAGTTTATTTCTGACTAATAGTAAATAATTTATCTACAAATAGCCTTCTCGAAGCGCTTAAAAACGGCGACGACGCGCATCTTTGTCGTTCCCAAGCGTTTCCTGGAGAACTCATCTTTGTTTTTTAAAGTTCAGGTCGCAGTTTACATAGAGTAGCTTTCTCTTTGCCTAATCGTCCCAAGCAGGCAGGTGTGCTTAAATAACCATTAACGTCCAAATGGTCATATTTGATTAGGTCGCAATATGTCGTCTGGGAAGTATAGCTGCTAATATCTCTTAAGTAATCCCGTTTTCAGCTTGAGCCTAAGGACGTTTATTGAGCGCTGTTTTCTTGCACTTTACCTTAGGAGCGCCTACGGATCTTTCTGCCGCTTTAAAATTGTTTGGAAGATTATATGTATTATCGAACTATTTATGCTATGGTGTCATTTATGGGTTAAGCATAAGCCTAAATGTCATCTGTAGTCTAAGCCTAAGTCAAAGGTTGCTAATAGCCTAGAGACCTACCTTTATTGCTGTTTTTTGCACTTTCTGGTTGTTGGCATTAGCGAATATCGACCTTATTTAGATCATAAGGTCATCAATGGTCTAAGCCTAAGCCAAAAGTGAACTTACCGTTGCTCATTGCCTAGCCTAAGCCTAAGCCATAGGATGTTTTTTCGATTTAAAGTTGTCTGAAAGATTATTATCGTAGTTTTTATGTTATGATGTCACTTATAAGGTCTGACTCTAAGCTTAAACCAACGGGCTACGCTTGTATATAGTCTAAAAAGCCTAAATGTCATCTGTAGTCTAAGCCTAAGCCAAACCTATGTACCTTTATTGCTGTTTTTTTGCACTTTACGGTTGTTGGCATTAGCACTGCCCTAGCTGAAGATATTATGTTGCTCTGTCATTTCTTTGATCTATCTGTAAAGTCCGTGGGAAGTACCGATATTATTTAGATCATAAGGTTACGGTTGTTCATTGTTCATTATTTAGATATTTATGGTCTAAGCCTAAGCCAACAGTGAGCTTACCGTTTTTCATTGCCTAAAACTAAGAATGTCTAAAGCCCAAGCTGCTGCCTGGCCTGAGCGTCATATGTAGTCCAAGCCCTAGCTAGAGATAACAATAGCCTAAGTCTAAGTCTTAGGACATTTTTTCGATTGAATGTTGCTCGAAAGATTATTATCGTAGCCTTCACTTATGGTCTAAGTCTAAGCGCCTAAATCAACGATCTACACTTGTCTATAGTCTAAGCTTACGCCTAAATGTTGCTAATAGCCTACGCTTATCGACCTATATTGCTGTTTTCTTGTACTTTTTGGGTGTTGGCACTAGCACTGATCTGTTTGAGGTATAATGTTGCTGTTATTTCTTTGATCTATTTTGAAAGTCCATAAGAAGTATCGATATTATTTAGATCATAAGGTCATTTTATATGGTGTATAAGCCTAAGCCAACAGTGAGCTTACCGTTGTTCATTGCCTAAGCCTAAGATTGTCTAAAGCCGAAGCTGCTGTAGCCGAAGCCTAAGCCTTAGGACGTTTCTTTTGCTCCAGTGTTGTTTGAAAGATTATTATCGTATTTTTGTTTAGATCATAGGGTCATTAATGCTCCAATCCTAGCCAGCAGTGAGACCGTTGTTTTTGGCTAAGCTAAGTTCTACAATTGTCTATAGTCTAAGCCTAAGCCTAAATGTCATCTTTAGTCTAAGCCAAACCTTAGCGACCTATATTGCTGTTTTCTTGCGTTTTTAGGTTGTTCAGAAGGTTTCAAGGGAACTGTTATTACGTGTGTCCTTATTTATGTCTTAAGGTCATTTATGGTTTGGCCTATAACTTAAACCTAAGCCCGACGTTGCTTGCGTTTGCCTTCACTTTATGTTCGCTTGCAACATTGCCTAACACTGACAATTAAAAAGTCAATCATGTCACCTATTAGGTCATGTTGTAAATCAAATTATCATCGCTAAATCAACTTAATCTTGCCTGCTACAAGCCTAACACAATTCATCGTTTAAACCTACCGAGAATCGATCGTTTCAGATAAACTTGGCCATGGAAGAACCCATTTTCTTCCTGCTCTTCAGTCTCCTACTGCTTCTGGAATCCACTTTCGCTGCCAACTCTACCGAACATATCATCGCGTGTCGTAGAAACACGTTTCCTGTCTTCTTCAACAACAAAACGCGGTCATATGAACGGCTCTGGGTCCGATCTACCGATTGTGGTCAAAACGAGATTAGTCGTCTTTGTAGGAAGGTAAGGCACACTTACTTATTGTCCTTCTTGAGCTGTATACATACCATCGAGCATTACGAGAAGGTAATCCATAAAATGGGTCTCGAAAGGTCTAATCCATCGATTGATCTGTTAAAACTCGCTGCTCACTACCTAACAGAGGCGAAAACCTTTAACTTTTTTTAATTTAGAGTTTCCAAAAAGTCTCCTGTGGAACTCCGCTAGACGAACCGTTGGTTTCTGAAGATGGACCAGCTTGGGCTGTCTTCAGCCATAATTTGAGGAATAACACTCATGTCAAAAGTGTGATTATGCAGAAGTTCCATTGTGAAGGTAGGTAGACCTCTACAGTGTCTAGAAATGCCTAATCGTGCAAAATCGTTCAGACTATACCCAAGCGAGGGAATTCAACGCGGTAAATGGCAATTGGACAGATCGATTAGTGGTCGCGGAAGACCAGAATCCATTGCTTGACGTGGATTGGATTCGACACGCTATTGGTGAATGTGGCACTGTAAGTATACTGTAAAAAGAAGCTTCCTTAGGCTTCAACTGCCATAAGTTCCTAGAGCCCGTAGTCAAATAGTCCAAGCGTAAGCATAAGCTAATCGTTGTTTACAGAATTATACAGGTACCAGATCTAACAAGTCAGGTATAGATTCACGTCGTAATAAGGTTTTAATTAGCCTGCACAGCTTATAATCGTCAATACTGGTGTGGGAATAGCTTTTTAAAGTTTGCCTATTCTTGCCTATAAGCTTAAAAAAATATGATCATATGATCGTTTTCTTTACCTACCACCTTAGTCTAAGCCTAAGCCCTAAGGATGTCTATTTTCTAAGCCTAAACCTAATGTTATCTATAGCCTAAGCCTAAGGTTGTCTATAGCCTAAGTTTAAGGGTTATCTATAGCCCATGCCTAAGCCTAAGGCTACCTGTAGCCTAAACCTACGGTTGTCAATATCTTAAGCCTATGGTTACCTATAGTCTAAGCCTAAGGTGGTCGATAGCTTAAGCCTAAGGACTATTTATTGCCTACGTCCAACATTGCATCGCCTATATGCTGCTATTTTAACCACCAATTTTAGGTCCCTACCGACCACAGTTTTGGCACGAATTGCGGAGGCGAAAAATTCCTTGAAATGGTCTTCCTTTGCAAATATCCGAAACCCCATTTCGACGAAGAGTACCCGAATCTCGAGCAGAAAGAAAGAGACAGTGCTCTCACTCAATTTACAATTCTTAAAAAGTACGCCAAAGTAGCCAGAGAGCTCAAGGACGCCAAATCCGGCGAAGACCATCAATCGAATGATGCGCTCGAGAAGAAGTTGGCCGATCTCCTTCAAGATGCCCTTGACGAAGTTCGAAATATCCACATTAAAAGGGGTCAGAAGACCGTGCCTGATATTGTAAGCCAAAGTCTATTTATGCACACCTAAAACCCCCGTTTAGAAGCCTCAGATCATCTTCTCGGATCTGAATTCGCAGATATACTCTCGTGAGAAGACCTTCGAACATTACAAGGTGGTAATCCATAAGATGGGTCTCGAAAGGTCCCTCGATCTCTTAAAACTCGCTGCTCACTACCTAACAGAGGCGAAACCCTTCGACTTCAAAGAGCTCAAGAAATACGACATTGAGAATCAGGAAGCCCTATTCAACGACCCGATCTTCCCGGAATTGGCCAATAAAACCCGTAAGACCTTCTGTAACCCCTCACCTACCGTAACCCCTCACTTAGGTCAATACTACATTGATTACTGTAAGAATTACACCCTGGGAATCTCGGATGATTGGATTACGCGCTTTCTGGAGGAGCCTAACGCCCATGAGAAGCTCTCTGCTCTGTATAGTGAAATCTTCACCACACGTCTGATCAGTCAGAGGTACTTGAAGTCCTTAAACCCGCCTGTACCAGTGGCAATCTTCATCGTCGGAGGGATTCTGATGCTGTTGTGTTTCGCATGTTTGTGGGTCATCGGTCGAAGCAACTGGGATCCCATCAAGAATCTGAAATACCACGACGAGGAGAACAGCTCCAGAAGCGTGGTCTACAATCCACGGGCTGACGACCCTACGCTCACTACGGAGCGAGCTCAAGAAAACGTGTACGTGGTCGATCCTACCGTAGACTTTGTGGACAGTGCCAAGTTGATTGATAATGATGTTAATAGTTGTGTCTATGAGGAGATGTAGTGTAGTGTTTAAGTGTCTTAGTCTAAGTAAACTACCGTAATTTAACGAAGGCTTCAAACATGACACGGTCTACTGTAGACTGCTCAAGATATTATTCAAAATGAGTACCAGAAAAATGGTTGTCGGGCTTGGCAATGGCACACACAGTAAGTAGGCTGTCTGCAACCAATTCCAGAAGTCATGGACCACCCTGTACAGTCTAACGGTAAGCCTACGCCAGTTCTCAGGCTCCTGACGCGAAAATTTGGCCTTCTAGAAGTTTTAGGTGATGCGAATGCCGGTATCTACGCTGATATGCTGATTGAAACAAATATAGTAAAAGTTAAGTACCATGGAAGTCTCGGGTCTTGAAAGGTCACTTGAACTGTCAAAATTCACTGCTCACTACCTAACAGAAAAGGCCAAACCCTTCTACTAGATCTGATAGTGTTCTACTAAAAAAATGATCCGGAATGAGTACCATGAAGTCAGTGATCCGGTTCGATCCCGTTTTTAGGCGTGCACAGGCACATACAGTCATCTATAGTATAAGCCAAGGCCTATGAGTGCCTAAAGCCGACGCCTAAGTCCGTGCACAGGCATTCCAGAAGCGAAAAAATTGATTTGGGCTTTTAGAAGCTTCAGATTCCGATAAAAATCCATTTTTCTACACTGTACCGTTCGTTCCCTACGTATAGGTAAGCGTTGTAAAGTTATAAAATGGTTTACAGTAATCCGTGTTTACCTACAAATCTCAACTCTAACCCATCAGCATTAGAGGCCAATCAAATGTTCGTTAAATGCTCTAAAACCTCATGAAAGACATGCAGAGGCTCCTGACGCGAAATGCCTGTTTTGGGCTATCAGGAGCTTCAGATTCCAAAATTTCGACAAAAATTGTCTTTCTATGATGGCTTAGCCTCCCTCATAGTCGTTTAATGCTCTAAAACTTCATGTAAGCCATGTATAGGCTCCTGACGCGAAATGACTGTTTTGGGCTTTCAGAAGCTTCGGATTCCTACATTTCGACAAAAACCTATTATACAGTAATCGAAAAATCTTTTTTTAACAAACTGATCTTCCCTCAGTCAATCTATTCTAGGTATGAGCACTTCTTCTTTGCCTTACCTCTCCCCCTTAAACACCAGATTACCACTCTTTGTTTACACCTTTTTTCTCTCCCTTCTTCTTACCACTTAGTCTTTGCCCTCCAAATTGTTTACGTTTTCATAAAAAGTGAGTTTTCTGAGCATCAGCAAAAGACACAACCAACACTTCTCCCCAATCGGCTCTGCGCCTGCGACTCTTTTTCTATCGATTACCTTCGCTATCTCCGCGAAAAATCGTCGCTCAGCATTTCTGTTGCTGCGAGTGTGTTGTGTAATAACCTAAGCGAGCTGTGCGTTCGTTCGTAGCGCTCGTTCTACAATGCGGTGGAGAGTAGTTCACGTTTCGCTTTTATTTCTTCTTCTCCCTGCCCTCTCCCTCTGCCTCTCCCTCTCCCTCTCCCCCACCAACAACTCAGCTGTGATTCTATGTTGCGATGGTAAGGGTCCACCGAAGAAGTTCAACGATGGAGAGAGAATCTTTGAGGATATCGACTCGGAAGAGAACGTCAAGTGTTCGTTGAAGCATATTGGTCGGTTCTGTAGATCCGTAAGTGGGAAGCCTTCATTTTTTGAATCCTGAATGACCCCTTTAGGCGTATCCAAACGTTGATCACGCTGTCGACCTCAACAGAACCGTTGCAATTGATAAAGTCGAGTACCGAAAGTTCAAATGTCAAGGTATGCCACTCAAGGGTATGGATTCCGATCGATTCAAATGTTTCTTTAGAGTATAAACCGGCCAAGGAGTTAACGGTGTATGCGAATACGTGGTCAGATCGAATTGTCGCGAACCCGCGTAAAGAGTGTTTTACGGAACAAGCGTGGTTTGCCTACGCAACTGATCTCTGCGGCAAGGTGAGCGAAATGGTTATTTATGGCTGTGGGAAAACGGGTTTTTTATTGCATTGCGGAAATGCACAATAGCGAGTAGTGGTATGTTTAGATTAAACTATAGGGGGTTTTGAAGGTCAAAGGGGGGTTGAGGGAAGGGTAACTGTTGTAAGTCGAAGGGTAAGGGTCGAAGGGTAACTCAGGTTAAAATTAGGCCTTTGATTTGCACTAGTCTCTGACCCATAGGCTTAGGCTGGAACACATGTCTTAGAGCTTAAGCTTAGGCTTAGACTATAGACAAGATTTGTTTTGGTAACCCATTTGTTGTTGGAGATTGCGCCTACGGTTAGCTAAGCCTAAGCCTAATATATATCGAAACAAATATAGGTTAGCCTAAGCCTGAGGGTCACAAAAATTAGTAAATTAAAGTCCTAAAGGGGTAAGCTAACAAATGACACCTATAACAATGGCTTGGTCAGCTTGACCGAAAACCAATGATTAAGCCTAAGCCTAAGGTGCAGATTGATCCAAATCGTAGGTCTACTGCTAGCCTGAGCCAAAGAAATGATGTAACCTTACTTGTATCAGACCCCTTCTTTCGTGAAGCCCTAACATTAAGTATATGAATCTCTGCTAAGCCCAAGTCAAAGCCTAAGGGTCGCAATAATCGGTAATCTAAGGTGCTGAAGGGGTAAAAGTCCATTGACAAAGCTCTAAGGCTCTCTACGGTCAATTACAGGTTCCAATCGCTCACTCAGTCGGACAAAGCTGCCACAATTCCACTTCCAAATTCCTCGATTTCATCTTCGTTTGCACAGAACCTCACCTCAACGAATCCCTCATCTATCCTCACATTGAGAACAAATTCGATGACATCGATAATTACGTCAGAATTGCTCAAAAATTACGGAATTCAACGGATTCTACGGAGATCCAAGAGTACCTCCAGAAATTGGCTAATCTGAGTACTTCAATTCAAGAGAATAGCTATAACAATCAACTTACCAAGCTACTGGGCACGGAGGTAAGCTTCTTAAGCCTAAACAGATCGTAGTACCGTAGTCCTAAACCGTTTCAGTTCCGCAGAAGTCAGGTCAAGTGGGCGCCTGGTCCTTACGTGTCTCGCCGCGATACTTTTGAAATCTGGAAGCAGTGCGCCATCCATGATAGCCTTCAACGTGCTTACCACTTGGTAGACTTCATCTTGGCTGTACTGGCCAACTCGACCAGTCCAGAATCCTACAAGGGCAACGGAATCGATGCCATCAAATGTAGTGTTCCGATTTACATGTTTCCAGAGCTCAGACCTCAAATGGGTACGTTTCCAACCCGCTACGAGGTCTGAAAGTCTGTTTTAGAGCGGTTCTATCTGGACATCATCCGGAGCGAAACCCCAGGCTTCTCAAAAGACGAGTTGAGCTACTTGTCTGAGCGTTCTGGTACAAAAGAGCTTCTTGCGAGCTACCAGAAGCTTTTTGACCTAAGTACCCTAACGCGGGAGGCTTCTGAAGCTTCCAAGAACCCTTCAAAGTCCGTCTACTCATACTACACCTACGCATTCATCAGCCTGGTTACGGTAGTTGGCCTGCTGACAGGCGCTGTGTACGCCTGTTCGCGTGGGGTCAAACAATACCATATCGGTGATCACAACGTCATATATAATAGGTTTAACTCGGTTCATGTAGATGATAAGGACATTCTCGTCGATATGGAAGCGCTTCCTGAAGACGATCTGACTGTTTGAGTGTGTTACGGTAATAAATAAGAAAGTATTTATCAAACAATGTATACAGTAGTCATTACACAGAGGGTTACGATGTTTGGCAAACTGTTAAATGAATCTCAAGTCGGTCTCGGTGCAAGATTTCATATGCTTCTGCGCCTTTCGCTAGTAGGAATTTCTATCTGAATACGAAACCGCAATGAATGTCGTCCTATCGCTTCTTCTTTAATTCGTTGACAGACTCCTCAAGCCTTTACCGCCCGCGTCGGTCTCCGTAGCGGTCTTCATAGCGGTCATCACGGCGATCTTGTCCGCCTCTGCGGTCGTTTCCGTTGTCGCATCGGTCTCCGTAGCGGTCATCACGGCGGTCGTCACGGCGGTCGTCACGGCGGTCTTGTCCCTGGCCGCCTCTGCGGTCGCCTCCGTAACTGCCACGGCGGTCGCCAAAGCTGTCGCGGCGATTCCCGCCGAATCCGCTTCCGCCACCACGGCTTCCTCCGAAGTCACCGCCGCGACCTCTTGTTTGAGTCTGTTTCTTTGAGTCTGTTTGAGCCTTCTGTTACATTCTCGTCGATGTGGAAACGCTTCCTGAAGACGATCTGACTGTTTGAGTGTGTTACGGTAATAATTAAGAAAATATTTATCGAACAATGTATACTGTAGTCATTACACAGAGGGTTCGGTCTTTAACAGATTGTTATAGGAAACGTCACTGACGCTATAGTCCGATGATTTTTTTTCCGTTATACAGAACAGTAAAGCCACCAATACAATCATCATCGCACCCGAACCAACGACTACGCATATAGTACCAGTACTTACACCCCGTATCTCGTCCTTAGACTGATCAAGATACGTCCGATCGATTTGTCCTGGTTTAAAGATCTCTACGTACATTTTCACAATTTTCAAATGCGCATTAGGCTCAGCCAGAAAGTCCAAGTGCTCTGGAGCAATTCCAAGGGTGTGGGTCTTCAAGTAGTCGAGTTTGAATTGCTCTAAACACATCGTTTTTAGGCAAAAAAAATCCCGAATTTACGGCAGTGACTTACTCTTCATTTGAATAAGTTCAGGAAACATTGGCTCGGCTTTTATCCACCGATGGGTCGTGTTCTCCAAGTTATGAGCGCTTAAAGCATGAGTTAAGTTTGCCAACGAATCGACTCGAGGTCCCACATGAGTGCCGTTCGAAACCAAACCGCTTGCAATTTCAAATAGCAGAGATGATCGAGTTGATAGTGAAGTCATCATATCCAACATAACCATTTCTGGCCTTCCGAAGTATTGACGGCGCGAGAGTACATACTCGTTGGGACTGTGCTAAAATATATACACACTTAAAAGCACTAAAAACGATCGGTCGAATTGTATTGATTACTGTAAACATTACGGGTTATTTTCACTTACGGAGGCTGATACGGAGTTCCGTGTACTGTATAAGCAAGCTAGCTAAACTCACATATGCCATGTATTTTCTGCTTTCCTCTAGATTCTCGTCCTCACTCGCAAAGATGTGAAACATCATATTGTAGAGTTGCGCCAAATTTCTTATCGATTCGGCCACTTCATCGGGGTCGTTTCTGCTTTTGGCTCGTAACACTCGTTCAGCACCTCTCGCAAGATGCTCAACCACTTCATATTTCTTTTTATCATTAAAGGTCTCTTTTTCATTATTGTAGGATTCGATCACGTGGTCGGCAAGAGGATTGTCGCAAACAAACATGGCTTCGAGGTATTTGTCAGCTCCCCCACACTTTCCACCTAGCACGTACTTGCTAGGGCTCTAAACGCAAAAGAATCAGGTGTTAAATGGGCTCTTTTCAAGATAAGGCGTCCCGGCGTTATTTCAGATGACGCGTCCTTATCCGGTTCATGCATCCCATGACAGAAAAGGCTTTAGCAGTATTAGAAGAGCCCAAGTCTGGAAATCTAAACCTGACAATGGCTCGGACCGTTCGCGTAGACTCGCTTAGACTTCCAAGCTTGGCTTAGTTAGTTCTACCCAAAAAAACCTCATAAACCGAATGGGACGCATTTACCGGATAGGGACGCATCATCTGAAATAGAGCCGGTGTCCAGATCAGTTTAAGGTGCTCCGCTAAATAATGCTGAAGTCACCTTTCCGCATTCCTTCGTAATATTAGTGATCCAGTCTTCCTTGCTCATGCAATATTCTTTTGCAATTAGACGATCTGACCAATTCCCTTTGGGAACGTCAAGTTCTGGCATAGGAGTATCCTCTAAACAACATTATTGAGTACCGCTAGCCTAGCCTAGCTAGAGTATGAACCTTACCTATGCACAGAAACGTGTTCCCATTGACTTTTCCTTTATTCCAACCTAGAGACCAGCTCAAATTAGCATTTAAGTCAACAGCTGAAGGCATGAACTTTTGATATTTGCCACGGCACGCCTTTGCGATCTCTTCAAGGTCACATGATTTGACATAAGTCGCTTTGAAGCTCTTCTTTTCTTGTGAACAGTAAACTGCGAGTATTTCATTGTTTTTGTTTGAACAACCGATTACGTTCGTATTGGCTGCATTTGATAGTGGACTGACGAAAGGACTTTGATAGGAGACATGGATTAGACATATCAGAAGAAAGGGGATACCACTACTCAACCACATGGTGATTGAATATGGAAACAGCAAAGGCGTCTTCTTATGCATCGCGAAAAAATGTGCTAATCTCAGATTTAAAGGTGTGATTCCTAAGTTCAGATGACATGGTTGATTGCCCTCATGTGTGAAAGAAGAACACCAGTGAAGCCGACTCGTCAAAAGAATCTTCCTCGGACCCGACTCGGGTGGGCTCTCGATTACTTGAACATCCACGCCCTTGCGATTGCTCCAGAGCACTCGGACTTTCGGATAAGAACACTCTCGTCAATGCGGAAACGCTTCCTGAAGACGATCAGACTGTTTGAGTGTGTTACGGTTGTCACGACTCCGACTTAGAGAACACTGAATTTATTTACAT
>KI649014.1:0-16455 GCA_000505645.1 Steinernema monticolum
AAGAAGATTTGAACGTTGATCATTTGATTTTTCTGAATAATTTTGTTTGTAATTGTTGTAGCTACCTTGTCACGTTTTACTTACGTCCAGTTGCGATTCACAGAATGTCCACCTTTGTCTCTCGGCATTGCGCTTTCCGACTACATAAACTGTGACAATAACACGTTGTCACAGGAATCAAAGAGTGTATTCTGTGGGTAGTGTAGTCTTATCAATCAGTCTACTATACAGCTAAAAGGTCTCTATTCTGAAAGAGCATTCGATGTATTCTCCATACTCAGTTCGTTGAAAAAGTTACATGAAATTTGAATTAGTATATTGTTCTTTCCTATTCAACTTAACGTGTTTTAACATATCCTATACAATACAGTCTGATCGGAAAGACGCGTATGTCATGGAACTGCTCACTACAGAAACTGTAGTTTGTCTTTCCAAGGCAAAGGAGTCTGCGCACGTTCGCCACATGCGAATGATCTCCTTGCGATGTATTCCATTTATTTCTTTTGGTTTATAAACGAAATCTTTTCAGAACTCTTTTTGTTATGACTTCTATTCGATTTGACGGCCGTGTTGCAATTGTCACGGGTGCCGGTGGTGGACTCGGCCGTACTTATGCTATTGACTTTGCCAAACGAGGAGCAAAGGTTGTTGGTAAGCTTTACCTTTATTTATCTGGATGTTTTTGCGAAAACATCATTTTAGTAAACGACTTGGGAGGAAACTTCCATGGAACAGAATCCAGCACTTCAATGGCTGACAAGGTTGTCGCCGAAATTCGTGCCTTCGGAGGCGTCGCCGTCGCTAACTATGACAGCGTTGAATTCGGGGAAAAGATCGTGAAAACTGCTATTGACAACTTTGGACGCGTTGGTAAGTTGTCCGGATGACGAATAGTTTTACAAAAGAACTTTAGATATTGTCATCAACAATGCCGGCATCCTTCGCGACAAATCATTCCTGAACATCTCGGAAGAGGATTGGGGTTTGTTTTATAACGGTTACGTCGAAGACTACTGATTTCTTGTTTAGACCTTATCATGAAAGTTCACTTGAAGGGAGCTTTCTCTGTCACTAAGGCTGCTTGGCCTTACTTCAAAAAACAAAACTACGGCAGAGTTGTAAACACTTCTTCCAACTCCGGCATGTACGGAAGCTTTGGACAAACGAACTATGCCGCCGGTACATCTGTGAGCGTGAGCACTAAAAGTGATGATTTCCTAGTTTAGCTAAAATGGGTGTCATTGGATTGTCCAACTCGCTCGCTTTGGAAGGCGCTAAATATAATATTTTTACGAACGCCATCCTTCCTACCGCCGGTTCACGCATGACTATGACTGTAATGCCTGAGGAAATGATCGATATGCTGAAACCCGACTACGTCACACCGCTCGTTGTGTTTCTCTCCCATGAATCGTGCGAAGAAAACGGAAACGTTTTTGAAGCTGGAGGTGGATGGTACGGTACAGTTCAATCGTATCGCTCGGTTGGAAAAGCAATTCCTAACGCTTCCGCCGAAAACAGTGAGCACAAATGTTTAAAATTGTATAACATTTATTTCCTTTTGTAGTTCGCGATAATTGGAACGCAATCACAAACATGAACGGCTCGCGCCACTTTGAGTCAAGCAAAGAAGCTAGCGGCGAAATCATTTCTGTCGCTTCTGAGTTGAAGGAACAAGCCGCCTCTTCGGGCCAATCGGCTTCATTCGGAGGTTCAAACGTCAAGAGTGCTGCGCTGTTTAAGGAAATGAACGATGGATTGAAGGACAACATGAACAAAGTCAAGAATCTGAAGGCGATCGTTTTGTACATTATTACAGATGGAAAACAGGAACTCGCTCGATTCAGTGAGTGTTCTCCTTCTTAGCAACAGTTAGGTTTTTGTTTTAGCGCTCGATCTGAAGAATGAACCCTTCTGCGTTTATGAAGGCGATATCAAGAACGGTGAGAAAGCAACAACAACATTAACTGTCGCCGACGAAGATTTTATGCAACTGTCGAGCGGAAAACTCAATGCTCAAAAAGCATTCATGGCCGGAAAGCTTAAGGTCAAAGGAAATATCATGTTGCTTCAGAAGCTTAGTGCCATCGCTGAGAAGAAGTCGAAACTCTAAATGTATCACCATCATCAAATGACTCAATTTGTATAATATGTAGTAGTCTTTACAAGTCTGTAAACGATACAAATAAAGGCGAAAGAGTTTATACACACAATTAAATGAAATACGTATAAAGAGAAAATAACCAAGCTGTGCAGAAAATAAAGTCAATCAAACAGGCACGGTCAGCCGATTGCTTAGCAAATATGGGCGGAAAAAGAGGGTTTTGTGCTAGAAAATAGACGATAAGGTGGTTGGTTCAGAATATTAGCACTTTAAAAAGCTGGTGGAGTCGGATGACCTGTCTGAAGTCCAAACATCATTTTTTCGGTAAGCGAGTCAATGTCGACGTGTCCCCCAGTGCGAGTACTTTGCTGACGAATACGCTCTACTTTTTGCGAATCCACGGGTGTTGCGTTGAGTGGGTTCTGCCGTTGGTTAGCTTCTTTCTGGCTTGATGTCAAACCTGAAATGTAACACTTTATTATTTCAGATAACGATGAAACTCACCTTCGTCCCGCAATTGGCGAACAAATTGAGTTGGGGTTTTTGATCCTGAATGTCCGTGATAAGGAGGGAACGGTGAATAATTGCTGAATAAATCGGTTTTTTTTCAATTTAAAAGTCTTTTGGATTTACTCTTCATTTGAAGTGGTAGTCGTGTAAGTTTTCTTTACAGTTCGAGTCGTTGAGTTCGAACGGTCTTGAAGATCGAATACTGCAACTGGAGTTGTGGTCGCGTACTGATGGATAAGTTCGCGAGGGTTTGTGATCATGTAATCGGTTTTAATTTCGTAGCGAGTGCGTCTCTCGGAATCAGGGCCGTACATTCCAGAAGCAGCTAAATATTTTTTGACTACCACTTGCATTAAACCCCAAAATCATACCGCTTGTGCGTCCGGAACGAGGTCCTTCGCTGCCTCCAAAATCGGATCCCAAACCGTTCGGACGACCTAAACAATATCATGTAACTCCACTTACAGTTACATGTAAACATACCCCCATCAAAAGGTTCCGATCGCGCCGATCCAAGAGTATTGTAAGGGGATCCTTGAGTCGAATATGGGTCGGAAGGCCCGTTTGCGTAAGGTCCAGCTGAATCGCCACGACCATCATGCGGCCCACTAGGAACTCCGCCGTACCCGGATACAGGTCCGCCGGGACCTCCTTGTCCTCCAAGACCGCCAGCTCCTCCTGGTCCTCCTGGTCCTCCTAGTCCTCCTGGTCCTCCTAGTCCTCCTGGTCCACCTGGTCCACCAGCTCCTTCGCCGAATGGATCTCCTCCATATCCACTTCCAGGGCCACTTCCGTACGGTCCAGTCGAAGCACTTCGGAACGGCGACTGAGCACCACTTCCGCCGCCCTGACCAGCGGCGAGTCCGTAGTCTCCGTCTCCGGGACCTCAAAATAAGAGATCAGTGAGCAGCAGGTCATCAATCACCACCCACCAGAAGTCCACGATTTTTCGTAAATTCGATGACCACCATGACCGGGACTGCCACGTTCAACGGTTCTTTGTTGAGTGACGGATATTCTTGGCCCCTGGTCGACGGGAACACGTTTCATCTCAACGCCGTCTGCGGCTACGACGCCATCACCGATCGGTGAGTAATAGATTCTTCGTGGTTGAATTGGTTTTGGCAAACCGGACCGTTCAAGAATCACCTAATCAAAAAACAGAAAACTTTGCGTTGTATAATTGAATTGCAAACCTCTCCTCCTCGCCACTTAGCGGGAGCCAATTCAACTCCAGCTCCCGGACGGTCGCCGTATCCGTGGAATCGACCTTGGTCTTCCTCTCTGAGACGACGTTCCATTTCCTGTTGGCGCAGATGACGCGCCGTATCGTACCTGTTGTAGTCGTCCTGAAGTATACGATCCATTCAGAGGAAGTCAAATAAATTAATAGATAATTAGCAGTGATTGGGATTTCTTAAAATCAATAATTTAAAATTGCAAAAAATTGCACGAAAAAACAAAAAGAAGCGGAGAAGCACCGGCGGAGTCGACACAGCTGTTTGATATTATGCACCGCGTTCGTGTAATATTAGCTTCTAGAGAGGCGAAGTAACAGCTGCACCAAACCTTTGGTCGGCAAAGTTTTTCAAAACAATAAACGACGGTGTGGGGCTCTTGGAAAAGACACTTGGCCCCCACTTTCAAATGGCTATTTGCCAGGTTGCTATTAGAAGCACCGGCTCACCTTGTGTTTTTCGAGGGTCGAGTAAGCGGGACTCGTTGTCTGATCACGATTGTCGAGGTGACTGCCACCCGAGTGATTCAAATTGTCAATACTTCCGTACTGCGACATCTCGAAGGGTCTCTGAAAAAGAAGGTTATTAACCAATTGCAACACAATAACACATCGCGCTCACCAAAGCAGATGTTGGCGAATGAGATCGTGCTCTGCTGTTTCCTGTGGGCACTCCGTCGGACCAACTAACTTCTTTACTGTAATTATCATATGTTTAGTACTGACACATTCGTTTCTTTCTATTGCTCACCGCTTTCCGTTTCCGTAGTCTGAATGAGGACTATGAATGCGATTTAATGATTTCGAATTTCTGTCGGAATCTGGAATCAAAAGCAATAAAAATGTTGTTAATCAGTGATCGTCTACCGAAGTTATTGCTTCTATCGCGCGGAGAGTTCTGAAGCGACGAAAAGTGTTGTTGGGGAGATGTGTCTACGGATAAGTTCCTTTCCTGATAGGAGGGGTTGGACGCGCTGCTATCCGGTCGAAAGTATTTATCGACTGTGTTGTATGTGTCAGCTGCACCGGGGGAACCACCTCCGATCCGCTGTCTTAGACCACTGTATTTAGAAGGTGGTTTCTTTTTTGGGCTTGATTGAGGCGCTTAAAAGATGTATGCTAACTATCAACCGAGAAAATGTCCCTAACCGATCGGCGGTCTTTCGCCGTACTGCAGAAGATGCGAATTGGCTTCAATGAATTTTTGTAGTGCGTAATCTTGAGAAGGTGAAAGCTGATCACGATTTACCAGATCGACGCCATTCAGTACAATCTGGGTCTAAATATAACACTTGATCGGGAAGCGAAAACATGCAAGAATCTACCAAAATAAAGAGGGAAATGTGAAAACACGAAAAAACAAATTGTTAAAGGGGGAACTGAGAAAGAGCACTAGTGGATAGATATGCGATCAGAGGAGAAAGGTCATAGGCGGTGGTGGTTAATATTCACTTTTACTATTTCTACTGTAAAGCACAACATTGAAACTAACGTTAGTGTCGATAGATAGTGGTAGAGACATTCGAGAAAGAGCAGTAGCCGTGAGTGCAAGCTGAAAGACAACGATATTTTAAGCGGCGAATGGTTTCAATTCCGATGAACAGCGCGGCATTAATTTGATCGAATCTTTTACTAGCGATTTGAGAACGCATGTGGGTGATTAAAACATCACCGGAGGGTCCGACAGAAGACGCTGAGTGCCAAGCGAGATCGGCAGAATGTGTGCAACTCGAACGAGACACTCGTGTTGTTTCAAGCGGGTGGGCGTGTGATGCGAAAATATAGCAGCAAACGCTACTGAAGAACGATAAAATTATTTTTACAGCACTAAATTTCAGTTTGACGCATGAGGAACAAACAATTTTAATTAGATTTCTCGAATTCCCACATCTAAAACGGTTTTTCTTTTGTTTTAAGCTATACTGAGGGAGCGTTACCGTATCTCGAGGTAAGGAAATACTACCAAATGTTCTTTTTATGGCTAAGTGCGTATTTTCTTTTACGAAGTTCATATTTTAGCTCTCTGAGGAGTATCTGAAGTTTCTAATGTTATAGGCGGAAAACTGGCCTTAGGTTCGCTGTTGTAAACTGCACCCATATCTCTTTCGCGCCATACGCTCGCTGTTGCTGTTGTTTTAGAGAGGGTGGGGAGCAACATATGACGCCGGAGGGTAGGTCGTGGCCCACCACCGCCAGTGACGATTTCGACATTCCTGCGCGAACAATTGAACTTGATGGATTGATACCTGCCTCTCACCTCCCCCACATCCACTATGCACTATTGGCAAACTCAACAAATCCAAGACTTTCCTACATTCCTACCAAATGCCGCTTATAGTTTGTGCATATTTCGAAATGTTACTTATGGCATATTTGAAGGAAAAGAAACACATTCTAAAACGACTTTTATTAATTTTCTTGTAAAACCAAAGGAACCTAAGTGTCGCAAAACGCACCAGAAGTGAATGAAGGCTATACATTTGTAAATTGCATTGTATTGATATGGGGAAGACTGTGACACAAAAAAAGAAACACAAAATGGGGAAATGACAGATATCACAATAAAACTGTTCGGACGACGCGCGACAAAGGTCGCCGCCTTCCGATGTGAATGTCGAAAAGAATTCAATCGAAACATACACGTCGTAGCGCTTTAGGGAGATAGATACATGCGATCTGAGATAAGGCTTTAAAAGGGACAATGTGTAATGTCGATGAATGTGGTTATGAAATGAACGAAATTTGACAATAACCGCAGTAGATAGAAGACAAAACGTACCCTGTAAATGTACAAGAGTAAAGGCATTGAGTGAATTGAAAAACATTGCTGAATTTACTGTAAAAGAACAGTATCAGCCTGGCTTTGTTGGGTAACTGAACTGATCATGCTAGAGAGACTACAGTAACACAATATATAATGACGATGAATTTGTTGCACCCGTAATTACAACTTTATTTGTCGATTTCTGTTTCTTCTAAAATTTCTTCAGGCAGTGTGTTTGGAAGATCGATAATTTCGCTGTACGGACCGTCGGAGCTGCGTGATGTCAACCGGGAACGTGAAGCTGTAAGAGAAGCCGCTTCTTCAACAGAAAGACATTGATTTGAACTGTGAGCTGAATGTTTTGCAACGCTTCGAAGAAGATTTCGACTACGCAGCATGAGTTCGTCTTCAACGTACGTGAGCGAAGGAGATCGTGGAGACGTGCTCCGTAAATTGAAGCTTTGACAAGTGTTCCTTTGCAACGACGGTCGACGATCGCGCGCTATCCGCATGCTTGATGAGGACAGGTAGCGTCGTGGTGAAAGTACGTCCGCTTGGATAACGTTTATATCAGGCAAACTGCACTTCCCTGACGGACTCGCATTACTTGTTTCAGATAACTGGTAATCTAAAATAGAGCTTTCTAAACAATTCATTAATACAAATGTACCTTCTATGACAGAAGCGTCTAACTTTCCTTCTTCGACCATTTTTTGCTCCACATCAATGAGTTCTTGCTCTAAGTATTGCAACGTCTACAAAGGGAACTCATGATGATTAAAAAAGACACCGAATTATTCTACCAGGTCACGCTTTTCCAAATCGCCATTGTCTTCTACTTCTGTGTCGGTTTTGTACACTTCGGTATCTGTTACGTTGTAAGCGGTGTTACTGGTCTCCGCAGCGGCTTCTTCCCTTTTGTTGCTTTCTTCGAGATGCTTCATCAACACAGCCACGACAACGTTAACGAGAACAAATTGAGAAATCAGGACAAAAATGACGAAGAAGCACGGAGCTAAAATGGGATCAACACAACAGTTGAACTGACAGTGATCGGAAGGGTCACAGTCATCTCTCAGAGCATCCTGCAAGAACATCGTAGTATCTAGTGGAACAAGCCTTCAAACCTTCATGATTCCGTTCCAGTTATCTCCTGTAGCTATACGGAAAAGTGTTAGAAAAGCCATTCCAAAGTTCTTAAAATGCGCGTGTTCTCCGAGCCCATCGCAGGGATGTTCTTCAGAACATTCTAAAGCAGTGATAGTACTCTACGCCTATATAGAAAAATTGTTTACCTAATTTGCCGAACAATTCAACTCCAAGCGCTGCAAATATGAAGAAAAGCAAAAAGAAAAGCGATCCCAGGTTTCCCACTTGAGGAAGCGCTTCTCCTACCGTATCCAAAAGGGAACGAATGCCTTTTGCCATTTTCAACAACTTGAGAACTGAACATCACTTTTTAGAAATGAGACGAATTATCTTTTTTAACCTCTTGCAATGCGAAGAACTCTCATAACGCGGATAATCGTTGGGTTTATCGGTAATTCGAGAGCTTCAAACTCCTCGAAAATTATACCAGCAATCGAGAGGAAGACGATAAAAATGTCGAGTTGGTTCCATCTTAAGTTATATCAACCTATGGAAACGACAAAATCGAAAACCGACCTTTCCTTCAAGAAGCGACGAATGCCTAATGCCATCAGTTTCATCCCCGCTTCCAAAGTGAACACCGCAGTAAAGAAGTAGTTGAGTGCTTTTAGAACGTACTTCAATCCAGCTGGCATCATATAGAACTCCATGGCCATGGATATGACGTTAATTCCAATAACAAGAGCAATTGCCAAATCAAAATACTTCGAAATGACTATATTGTGAATGAAGAGTCTTGTAGGTCCGTAATGATACCAGTATGGGTGGGGTTTTTCGCGCTTTTTCTTCTTAATACATTGATCTTCGTACTGTTGGCGGCGTAGTTTCCTCTCAAGACGTTTCTGACGTGCTTTCTCCTTCATTTCGGCTTCCAGAGCTTCTTTGCATTTGTGAAAGTTCTCGACTACGACTCCGACAAACATGTTAAGCACAAAGAAACCGACAAGAAGGAGAAAAGAAATGAAGTAGATCATCCGCCATTCGTTGTAGTTCTCAGTCGGTTGAACATCCACACCAACAGCGTCAATCCCTTGATACATGATGGACACCCAACCGTCTTTACTCGATAACACAAAGAGCGACATCAGTGCCTAAACAAATTCTTCCGTTTTCCATACAACTGACATGGTTGCTTACCTGTCCAAGATTATCAAAGTTATATCTGTGGTTGACCCATTTGTTTCTTTTATCGTAGAGACATTCCTGTTTGGTTGTTACGTTGACGATTTCTGGACCAATACAGTGGAACATCATGCCCTAAGACAACACCGAATCTAACTCGTAATGCAAGGCTTGTACTGACCTTGAAAAGCTGTACTCCGAGAATACCGAAAATAATGAAGAACGTACAACAGATCAACACAATGTTCCCGATAGGCTTGAGGCTACTGATTAATGTCATCACAACTAACTTTACGCCGGGAGCACGGTTTATAACTCGTAGTGGTCGCAGTGCTCGTAGAAGACGTAGCACTCGTATCACTCCAAAGATTTTTGGCGAATCTGATAACATCAGATTCACTAAAACAAACACATCATGTCCTTTACCAACCTCCTGTGACGAAAAATTCGAAAATAATATTGACAAGACTGATAATGACCAATGTTCCGTCAAGTATGTTCCATCCGTCTTTGAAGTAAGTTGCTGGACCAACGATGCAACCATTTGCGATAACCTGACGAGAGCACTGTCATCCTGCATCAGTCACTGATGACTGAACCTACCTTCAAACTCATTTCGACAGTAAAAATAATCGTAAAAATGTATCCACTGAAGGTTAAAAATAAACGCTCAGCACTGTGAGGAGGTATGGAAGGTCGCTCCATGGCGAGAGTAATGCAATTGATACCGATGAATAAGAGAATCGTATAGTCAAACCATTTCTTTTGCGTTAACTTCAGGCACCTAAAGAGAAAAAACAATCATTCATTCTGTTTTCTTCATGAACTGACCGTAATCGCAACTTGTTGGTAGGGCTGAACAGAAAGAGAGAATACTCCGATCGTGTCTGCACCCACGTTTTCCGCAAAAGTCGACGCCACTTTGTATTCAATCGTTCTTCTTCCCTACGTTCTTCTTCTGCAAGGACCTGCTGTAACTCTTGACTAGCCTGAATAACGGGTTATCACAAGATAGGAAATGAAACTACAAAGCACCTCAATGAACTTGTCACGTGCGTAGGCTTCAATCAGAGCTCTACGGCCGTGTATGGGACAATGTGGATTAAAGAACGTATGAAGTCCGCACCAACTGTTCATTCGTTGTCGTTGTTGCACTGTAGCACAGTTAGGTGCATGCGCTTCTGTGAACCTGGTAGATGTAGGGAGGACCAAGGAAGTATGTCTATTCAAACGTTTGACATATTTTTGTCTAATTGCATCGTCGTCTAAATCCGAATCGGATTCACCGTTGTCACTCTTCGATCGATTTAATTGAATTCGAGGCGTTAAAGTGGACGCTGTTTCACGATTTCCGGATTTTGGTCTAAATTTAAATTTTCACAAAAACCGAGGTTCTTAGACGAACATTGCATCAAGTTTGCCTGACTCGTAAAACTGATGACTACTTCGGCGTGATCGTTCCGCATGGTCGCCACTCCATTGCTGTCCTTTGGAGAAATCCAGCTAAAAGGAGAAGTCAGAAAATAGAAGTGCCAATTTCCTTTTTTACATCAGAGATCAAATTCGTTGGTGATCGTGTAAATGACGAAGTGGTTCGCGGACATCCTTCCATTTGAGCTCGTACAGTACCGAGATTACCGGTTCCACAAGTGCAAGCTGTTCGATGTTCTTCTCGTTGTTTCATTATGAACGTAGGAGACGACGTTTTGGCAATTAGGATTTCTAACTCTCTTTTTCTTTCACGTTCCTCTGCGTTTGCTCTTCGGCGCGCTTCTTCTTCCTACAGTTACCGTGAACAGTTACCTTGAAGAACTTCCCTCCTTACCAGCTGTCTTTTTTCCTCTTCTTTGCTTTCTTGAAATCCTTCGACCAAGATGGCAACCAAGAGATTGAAAAGAACGTAGTTTCCAAAGGTCATCAGTGCTACGAAGTAAAGAGCAGCCCATGGCGTTGTTTGCGCCATACCGTTGAAGAGTACCATATTCCAGTCTTCTTGTGTAAGAATCTGAACAGTAGCACTCGTTAAAACATCGCAATTCACTGCGTCACATGCTCCAAAACCATTCAAAATATCCAACGTTTCTCTAGATTTACAAAAGCAACAATAACAACACCTGGAACACAGTCAAGATCGATTGAGACATCGAATCGAAGTTCATCCTGTCACATTCACACACATTTGCCTTAATCTCCGCACATGTGCACTGTAAGCCGGTTTCATTGTGATTGCAGAACTTACATCCGAAAAGAATCATGCCCAAAATGCTAAAAGAACATACTGAAGTGACGAACACAAAAGCAACATCAAATCTACTTGTTAGTGCATGCAAATCGGACAAAGAATTGACAGTGGAAAATTGCGTTGAACCTACCTGAAATACTGTGATAAGAGCCCACAGTAAGGTGTCAAAGTTCTTGCGTTCGCACTTTTTTACGAAAGATCCCATGGCGTTTTCTTCGATTTTACAGAATTTGCAACCAAAGAGATTCATTCCAAGGATGCTAGAAAGTAATAAATTGCTGTGCATGCGAAGGATTTAGGAAAAGTTAACCGGGTAAGGAAGAATTTGTAATACAATTATATTGATACATACCTGAATATAAAAATAAACAGAACGAGAAGACCGAAGAATACAGTAACGTTGTCCATTGTTCGAAGCATAACAACCAGCTGGTAGCGAAGAGCAGGCATAAAGCGCACTAATTTCAGAATTCGCAACAATCGGAATGTTCGTAAGACAGAGAGACCTCCTTTGCCTTCTTGGAACAACTCGAGAACACTAAAACCTCCTTTATGATTGTTAGCTTAAAAAAGATTACCTTAAAGCAACAATTCCGCCATCAAATAAGTTAAACCCGTCAGAGAGATACCCAAAAAGACCATCGGCGAATACTTTTAAAATCATCTCAAACGCGAACAAGCCAGTGAAAAAGTAGTTACTGTATTCGAGAACCGTTGTCAGCCATTCAGGCTAAAAGCATCTCTTGATGGTTAATAGAGTGTAATATTATACAATTACCTGCTGATGATACTCAACACCCATACTTAACGTGTTCACCAGTATAGCAACAAGGATTCCCCGAGTGAAGTGATCGCACGTAACGAACTTTCGCACTTTTTCGCGAATCCACCCAAATGTTGATAATTTGACATTCTTTGCTTTTTTCTTATGATCAGCGGATAACTAAACATTTCTTGCTTCTTTTAAATTCAAGATTCCCACAAACCCTTTGTGGTCCTTCGCGAACAGTAACAGCTAACTCTTCAGCCGACCACTGTCCATCGTCTTCGAGGTCCGACTCTTCCCCCGACGATTCACTAACCACAGAAATAGCATTAGCTGTTTCAGGATCTTCCCCATCGGTTCTGTCACATAGCATTCGGTCTAAAATGTTTTCAAATAAAATTGCTTCGTTGAAATCGCACAAACTTGTTACGCTTCCATTAACTTTCCGATGTTCCCTTGATCGTTTACATTTCCGCCTCCGAGGAACTTTTCTTAGCGCTATAGTATTATTCCCGAGATCTCCCGTTGGATGTATGTCGGAGTTTAAAGCACATTTGTTTGCTTCTTTCAAATTTGCGCGTTCTGCACATCTGGCACGATATTCGTGCCATTTCTATAACTAAAAATAAAATGTTTTGAAGCTATAAACTGACCCTTCGCAAGTATCGTTTTATTCTTCTTGAGGTGTGACCGACAAAACGAACAAATGCCGCGTATACCGTATCCCCTCCACCGTCTTTTGAAGAAGTCGCTACGCCGTGTTCGCTTCCAGCTAAATGACAAAATTGAATAAAGCATGTGCGTAAGACTTCCTACAAAGTGACCCGTAAGATCGCATTCGTTTTCTTTCCTCCAACATTCTCTCCGTTTCTCTTCTTTTTGTTTCCGCGAACTGAGTGGCGATGACGACAAGGCACAAATTGATCATGAAGAATGCACCAATCTATAAAGAGATGTCTTAGGTTAACCTCAAAACGAGAACACGAACCACAATGAGTAAAACAAAGTATATCCAGTTCCAAAAGGAATGAGCATCTTGAACGTAATACATTATGTCTGTCCATCCTTCTAGACTTATAACCTAAAAAAAGATGTTAATTAAATCATCCCAGAACGTAAAAACTACCAGAAATATTGCAACCCAAGCAAACCCAATATTATCGAACGAGACCGATCCTTGAAAAGGATTCCGATGCATTACACGACACTCGTTGTAGTAAATGTTCCAGTTAATACAGGTATCGTTTGTCACATGGTCGTACTGCTCGATTGTGAGATTGCATCTGAACGGAATATAAAGCGATTCACTTTAGTTTGAATTATTTCTCATTTAGTAAATGTTTTTGTTACTATGATTGTGTGATTTCTGGTCTTTTGCTTACAGGCAGAATCCTATTTGTACATAGCAAACATTTGAAGGAAACTTACACGCGTCCATTCAATGTATAAGGAGGTAAGTCATGACAGGTATGAATGCCTGCAGCATCACTCTGACTGCATATGTAATCAAGAGAAGTATCGTCCGGAATGTAATACCTGAAAATACAAAAAGTAACATTTTTGTTTGAACAGCTGACACCACCTCGATAAGGATACGTCTGAAAATATGGATTCTGTTAAATTTGCTGTGAGATTTGTTATCGGCATATTGATTACGCATCGATTTCTAGAAGAAATGAGGTAAAATGAGATTTGCAAATGTGTTGAGTGACTTACCGTAATAAACCTGCCCATAATTGCACTCCAACTATTCCAAAAATGAAGAAAACAAAGAAACATAACAACAACACGTTTCCCAGCATGGGCAGCGTATCCAATAAAAGATTTACTGAAAGATATTATCTATGCTTGAAAGTTACTTGTCTGACGATTTACCTAGAATTCTCATTGAAGGTATTCTGTTCACGGCTCGCAATGGCCTCAACACCCGAATTGTTCGAATTGCTGTCAAATTAATGTTACCCAAATATTCTTGAAGCAGATATTCAGCACACCTAACGTCAAACCTTATCAACAGCACTTACGAAAAGAAATTACCCGGCTATCACAATGAAAAAATCAAGTCTATTCCACGTGTCAGAAAGATACGCTGCTGGACCAGTGAATCCAAGTGCAATAACTTTTACGATCTAAAGACAAAGTCAGAGAAATGAAAGCCGCAATTGCTAACCATTTCGAGGGCGAAGTAAGCAAAGATTGTGTGGTCAATAAGCGAAAGAACCTGACAGCGGTATGTGTTACAGTAAGGACCATCTTCACAAGGTCGGTACATTCCCAGTGTAATACAGTTGAGCAAAATTACTCCCATGGTTAGTCGATCGAACCAGGGATTTGTGACCATTTGCAATGTCCATGACCGTGGGGGTCGTGCTTGTTTAAGACACCTTAGAGACGGTTCCACAAAACTGAATGTCTTCCTCCATCATTCGGGAGAACAAACAAACCACTCACCCCGGATACGGTAAATCGCAATCATCTTCTTCGTCGTCAAAGTAGTCGGGTTTTTCATCCCATTCTACTTGAGGTTGCCGCTGCATTTCGGCTGCTGAGCCATGTGCTGCGGATTCTGACCATGGATGCATCGGACTCGCTTCGTGCGACACCGACGGGCGGTAGTCCAATGTATTTGGTACACCCAAACCCTTAAAAGGCCTTATTATACCAAAATAGCGCTCAAAGGACGTACCACGTCATCTTGCGAATCTGGCGCTCGCCGTTTTGATTGTGAAAGACGTCGACCGGAGTTGTTGAAAGTTGATGTACGCCTACAGGAGAAGGATCTGTGATGAATACGTAAAAGTTACCACAACCACCAAACGACATTTATTTAATAAAGCTTACCTTTTCTGCGGAGGACCTGCAAATTTGGAAAGTGACTGGAACGAGCGAAGTTCCTTCGCGACTGGCTGCTGAAGCATCTTGCAGCTGGTCACTTAACGAATATAGCTTTTAGACGGCCCGAGGTTGAAGACTGTCAGCGGTAGGGCATTACCGGTAAGAATGACTGAAGAGTTTACAGCCGCGAAAAATAAATATTGTTTTTGTTGGCGCAGATACGAGTGGACTTTGGATTTCCACTCACCTTTGCATATTAATGCATTGCAAAGGACTCCAGAAATCTAAATGCAAAAAATGTTTACAGTTGGCAGTTGAAGAAAGACGCGAAATGAGTTTGTGTTTATAAACGTAGTGGTTTGCTTTTAAGAGAAGTGAGGGTTGATTTCACCGATAAACACTCAGTCAACCGACATTCTTGATAGAAGTGCATTTTTATCTCGTTTCCGATCTTGAGAACTCATTCAGTGAGCTCTTAGCTTCTGCACATAAGAATTAAGCGAAAAACACACGTTCTCTGTAGTGTTTCAACGGTTTAGTGCCCATGAGAATTATAAATCTATAGGAAGCATATGCGTTTGTTTCAAGTAAACAAAACATTGCTTAAACAAGAAAAACGAGAATTTATCGTTTGGCTTATCTCAGCAAAAAAGAATGTTACTTAAAATCAACTTCTCCTTACAAGAAGCCAATCATAATGTTTCTGGCAGAATCTTTAATTTACTAATAAGTTGCTTAATTGAACATCGGTGCCAATAAATAAAGGATCTGATCAACAAATAAGTGTGATCTGTCGACACTGCGTGATGAGCGTCGGATTACAATGTATTTGACCGCTACTAGGTCACTGGAAACACCTGTTTCACGGATGTTATTTCGGTTTATTTTCATATCGGATATTTTAGCTTGCTAGCACGTCGATGACAGGGAAACATATATCCGTATCGACACATTGTCATTTGGGCCCTTCTCGCACTGATTGACACTGTTGTCGACAGCTTGTAACGACATTCGCGAGACGCATGCCTCAGGCGTTGAGATTATTACTGAGGAGGCCCAGTCCCATTCCCCCAAAACAATTGCGAATCGATCGGTTGCAGTGCTCCTATCCTACCCAATAACGACGAGATTAGAACGGCGTTCTTTAGAAAAACCAAATGAGTACGTATGGACCCACCTCAAACGGTTCACCTTACAAGATTACCCTTGGCTTTACCACTTGAACGCGAATCTTTGATACATTTACGGCGCAGGCTAGGGAAAACTTAAACACGCGCTGTGTTGTTTAGCAGCGGATAAGCGCACATAGCAAACAAATGATGAAATCGATGTGTGAATTATATCCTCTAACAAGCCTCATTTTTCCTCACTTCCTACCCTAATTTGTACCGAGGTTGAAAACACGCGGAAAAAGCAGTTATTTGAGCAGAGGCAATTTAATTATTTAGATAAGTGGACAGACACCCGGACAAACTCTTCACAAATTGAAAATTTTCCGAAAACAAAATAAAAGAGAAAGAATACAAAAATGATGTGTTCAGTCAAAACTTCAATCGCAATACAAGCTTGATCGATTGTCTTCCAATAGCCGCTGGGATTAAGCTTACAAGTGAAAGTGCAAATTTGTGCTCTTTTCTCGTAATTTCTGTTTACGTTTTTCATTAGGTTTCTTGAATATTCGATGCGAATAAGTACAGAACTAATACGTTGTACAACAAAAAACTCG
>KI649014.1:16701-36354 GCA_000505645.1 Steinernema monticolum
CCTTTGCAAGCGCAATAATTATTCGTCAAATTTTGGGCCTTTACTGCCTCAAGTATGCGGTTCTGTCGGCGACGAAAACAGAAATGATTTTTAATTCGGGTTTTGCTTTTTTCAAACGTTATTTGTGTTCTTATAGGCAGTGCAAATGTGCGACGCGACGTCGCAGAAGCGCATAATCTATGGCCCGAGGCAATTGGCAGCGAATGGCGTGCCAACATATTCACACAAACACACACATGAACACTCTCAGCAAGAGATAGCACAGAGGAGGGGAAGAAAAATGAGGAGGGAAAGGGACACGTTTTGAAACCATATGTCAATGAAACTGTTAATGCTTGTTTGTAAACATCACACCTCCTACAACGAAAGCAGCGAGAAAACCGCCAGCGAAGAGGAATAATGAGTGGCGATCGAGTCGCGACCCTTCTTCTGAACTTCCGCGTAATTCGCACATTAAGAGAAATTTACACTTTACACGGAACGCGAGAACTTCTGAAGTGACACCAAAAGTTATGTTCAGTCGTCCATCTCGGAATCGCGTAGTATTTAGGAGTTCGATGAAAATAACCGAGGTTTCAAAAGTGGTTAATAGGTCCTGTTACCCGCGCTTAACTACTCTCTACAATTTGCTAGAGCAGAATCTTAGGTCTTCGAGTCACAGTTTTCCAGAGAAAACGACCGCAAATACGACCACTTAAATATAATTAAACGTTAAACATGTCTTCCATCCTCCATGTAAAATTCACCCAGAAGAGTGTGAGAGAGATAGTTGATCAGGTGGACATTCTAGAGGCGAATTTACTTTAAAATGCATGAAAATCGCCAAGACCTTGTGCAGTACTTTGAAGCAACGCTAGAAGACGAGCACGTTCGCACAAAACGTTTTTGGAGCTCTTTGCCATCTTGCTCGTTACATCTCTTCGAAAACAAGAAGTGACATACAGTTCAAAAACAGAAGCCTGCAGCTAGCACGTTGGCCCTAGACAGCCGACATCGGCAAAGTATTCTGCCACATTAATATTCTCCGTTCACATCCATTTATCACACTATTTAATGTCTTAGTTGAATATCGATTTCGGGTTTAATTCGGCAATGTGATTTGTTTCTGCTTACTGCTCTGGTAACTGCGCATTCCAATCGAAATATAACGATTGAGCTGACGGGCAGATAAGCAAGCAAAGAGGTTATATACAATTATTTTTACTTAACGATGACTTACGGGTTCTTCCTAGAAGATTGAGTTAAAACGTAGGGAACGTCGAATATCTTTAGGGATAAAATAAAAGAAAGAACTGAAATTCTATTGATATTTTTATTATATTTGTCATTTTCGTTACGATCAAGTGACCAACGAGAATCTCCAATTTCCACGAGGTGCCAATTTGTGCGGGAAACGTGTAACTGCGCTACTTCTGCAGCCATTTCACTTGTTCGCATTTCATTCACTTAGCTAACTGCGAGAAGGCGCGAAAAAACAGGTGTCTTCAAAGAATCAGGCGCCACCATTATAAAATATATCGCATCTCGAGCTCCAGACGGTCCGTATTATAGACGTAATATGTCAAAAATGAACCATCCACACATTCAATCAAGATAACACTTGTGTTTAAATCGTGTCAAAAGTGATATTTTGTTTATTTTATGAGACATAGTTGACTCAAAGAATGAGCTGCGGTTCGGTAGACAACAGATCACGAATAAAGAACTGAATACGCTTCACAAGGGTGGAACTAAGAATTTATTCGACCTAACTCGTTCAAGCGGAAGGTACTAACGTTAGTGCAAATCATTGGAAGCTCAGAAGATTATCCCTGAGATAAGGTTTTGAAGGTCAATAAAGGAGATTTGTTAAATAGGGCGCTACAGGAAAAGAAGGGAAACGAGTAAATCGCAAAGGAGTGCTTCTGCTAGGTTCGAATCGGCTCGTTCGAATTGAGGCAAGCACAAGTGTGAACCGGGGATATTAATGAGTCGTGCCAAGTGAAAGACAAACAGTAGAAACCACTCAAGTCACAATGATACGCACTCACTGTGTGTCAAATAAAAGAACCAAGAGCGATTTAGTCGGTGAGCGGTTGAACTGCTGCGTGAATCTACATGTATTTTCTTCATTCTCATCTTATTGTGTGTTGTCCAATAATGGGACCACAATCTCCTCACACATTCTGACGACACTCGCATTATTTCAATAAAGATGAATTGCAATCTGAGCACAGAGCGCTTTGTTAAGTGGGTTCGCCCCCACCTCTTCAATCTAATGACAACGTTCATTAAGTAAACCTCTTCTGCGCTATGAAAGCACTATTCGGACAATAAGCGAGGAGGGACTTTTCCGGAGTATGTTACTTTGCGCAACGGGGAGTCAATTAATATGATTGGGAAATAAAGATGTCTCGACCATGTTGAGGAAACTATACGTTACTATACGTTTACACGAGTGTGAAAGAACAGAGAATTTCAGCAGAAAAACGAGAAGAACAAAATTTTAAATAGAAGAAGTCTCACGGGTTCAAATGTTGCAAGAGTAAGTCGACGGCGAAAGCTATTAGCAATGGTCGAGTGCATGTGCACCAAAAATTTTTTGCCAACTCAATTGCGCCGAATTTCAATCTGTCTACTCGACCACGAAAGACCAGGCGGCAGTGGTTCTACATGACCGGTCGCCTGGCCAGCCAGAGACTCAACACACACGATTATTCTTCCTTCGAACCCTTCGGCCCTCTCGCTCACTTCTATGGAAATGTCAAATTGAATATTATCGGCGTCGAGCGCGGCCCGGGCTGCGGCCGGAATCGATCCTGGACGAAGTGGATAAAGCGGTCGCTTGAGTGTCTGTCTGCCTACATGTGGCCGCTACAAACAACCGAGCTGATGATAGCCTGTCATTTATTTAAAAACCTTTTACAAGCCATGCGGTGTTTGTTTGAATTCAGCTAATTGTTGATTACATATGCAGTGAAAGTCAATAATAACTCGTAAAAGGAAAGAAATTGCACAATCGGAGCAAGGATACATACTTATGCGCTCAGAACATCCGCCCCCTAAATGGCAACAGAAAGAAGATAATAAAACGAGTTCGTCGACATTAAACACAATTGAGGAGAATGTACAATAAAAAGGAAATGTCTACTTAAAGCATCGAGAAGGGTCTAGAAGCGTTTCTTAATTTGTAGGGATTTGTGGTATGTCATGTTTGTAACTATGAATGAAGCATCCATCTAATCGAGACAAACAGCTTACAAGAGTGGAAAAGTATTACAGATTGTAATTATGAATATTAAATAGCCGATGAAAAATCATCGTTTGTAGTTTGTGCCTCTTAAAGGGTGCGATCTTATATTTTGTGGTCTCTGTTCCGCGTTTAAAGGTCGCTGCGGAACAGCATCAACGTAATCTCCACTTCGCTCTCAACGCCAGTTATTGTCTAATATTCGATTTGCTGTCGACGTATTCAAAGTGCGCGGCAAAACAATTTGTTACTTCTTCGTCAATCTCTATAGCGACGACTTCTTTTAGCAATTGGTTGATCGCAATATGGTGCTGCGCCGTCTCGAAGCCCTCTCTTCACCGAACGCTGCCGAAATATTAGCCGAAAAACTGACATTTCCGACATCGCATCGAGTCGCAAAAAATCGTTTTCTCAAGGTAGGCTGATTAGTTATGAATGTCAACAAATAGAAAAACGTTTTGGGCGGCTCTTACAGAGCGAACTTCGACATGGAATCCGGAAAACTCTCAAGAAAGTGGAATTCCAACAACAGGACTTTTTAATTTGTATCAAAAATGGGCCCATGGAGGTTTCGGACTCATTCTCACAGGAAATGTTGTAGTTTGCCCCGTAAGTCACAGTAAAAAAACATAGTAATAATAATCACAACAATATAATGCAGAACCATCTCGAGTCAGCTGGAAATGCGATCATTCACGAGTCGATCGATAGTCCTGAGCGAAGAAACGCCTTTAAACAATGGGCCGATGCAATTAAAGCCTCAGGATCATTGGCTGTTGCTCAGCTGAGCCACGTTAGTCTTTTCAACATTTGATCAATCAATTTCTCGTTTTATATGTTGTAGGCGGGTCGGCAGACACCCTTCACGGTCAATCAAACCCCATTTTCCTCATCTGATGTCCAGTTAGCAGTTCTCCGGCGAGGATCAAGTTTCGGAAAGCCAATTCCGCTTTCAAAAGAGCAAATTCGCGAGAATGTCATTAAAAACTTTGCTTACGCCGCAAAGTACTGCTACGAAGCAGGTTGGCATTTGTTTTTCAACATATGCTAAAGGTCACTTATTAAGGATTCGACGGAGTCCAACTACACGCTGCCCACGGATATCTACTCGCGCAATTCTGCTCACCGACAACTAACTTGCGAACCGACGAGTATGGAGGCTCAGTTGAGAACCGCACACGAATTATTTTTGAAATTTATGACGCTATAAGACAAGAAATTCCAGCTGATAGTAAATTTATTGTTGGCATCAAGATGAATTCCGTAGAATTCCAAGAGAAAGGAATGAGCAGCAACGACGCCAGCGTTCTTGCGGAGAAGATTGAGGTTTGTAAATTGTTTAATTGTTTCTCGGAAATGTTCTCTTTAGGAAGCCGGCTTTGATTTTATCGAATTGTCAGGTGGTACAATAGAGAAGTTGGCCTTCTCTCATTTAAGAGATTCTACTAGAGAACGCGAAGCCTTCTTTTTGGAATTCGCCGGGGAGGTAAATGGCGTCGAGATACCAAATAGCAAACATTCTTTTTGCAGATCAAAACGCGGCTGTCAAAGACAGTTGTTTACTTAACAGGAGGTTTCCGAACAGCATATTGGATGGCGAGAGCGATTTCCGATAATTTCACTGACGGAATCGGGTTAGGACGACCCATTACAGCTGAACCAGGTAATCACAGCTTACAAAATAATTATACATTGCCCAACTATAGACCTCCCAATGAAAATTATTGCGGGCAATGTCGACTCTTCAGTCGACAGTCTTCTGGACCAAAACGACTTCGGAATTACGAATCTAGCAAGCAACACTCAAATGTATCAGGCTGGTCTCTTTGAGTACGTAGGAAATGAGGTGTCCGAAGGAATTATGGACTTAAGCGATCCCAACGTGGCGGACAAGTACAAAGCTGCCGCCACCGACTACGTAGCTGAAATCACCGAAATTGCGTCCACCGGCAAACCCATTCACGGTGTTCTCAAATTTCCGTAAAATTCAATTTATTCTCTGATGTGTGGATGAACAAAGTGATAAACGGCACGGGGGGTTTGATGCATACCCAAAACAAAAAGGCTTTTTGCGTGTTCTATTTCTTGTGGGGAATCGTCGACATTTGCGAGAAACATCGATCGGGACCGTGAGTGTTTGTTCGAATCACTGCAAAAGTGCGATTTTTCACACTTTATTTATGCCCATCACTCACTTCTTCGACTTTCTTCTAGAAGTTATCGTAGTGCCGTTGAAAGAAGCGTCGTTATCACTTTCAGTGTGCGTCGCATAAAGACTCTTGACAAGTGCTCGAATCCTATATCGATTGTACGTTTCTTCATCTCGTTTTGCCATGTACACAATGACGATGAAGAGAGCGGCAGTTTCTGTGCACAAAAAAGAAACCTGAAGAGTTTCCTCTTATCGCACTGAAGTATTGAGTTTACCTTCAACAAAATAAAAGAATAGCCGTAGGAATAATGAAATAGGGGATCGTCCATTTCCGTGGCAGGATATATCTTATTTCCAACTTCTTTTGACACTGCCGACATGTACATGATGATGCAGGCGAAATTAGCCATTCCTAGAAGCATCTTTTGTTTTCTTGCGCACAAACAAATGTTACCAGCGAATATGTGTAAAAGACTTGTGACAAAAAGTGAGCGATAGGGTGTGTTATGCATGCTACAGTACAGTATACTAAACACTCCACAGATGTCGAGAATCAGTCCGATAACAATGAAAATAAACGCGCGTCTTACAGATTCTAAAAGGGACAAATAATTATTTTACTGCGTGTGTTAATTTACGTTCGACGGAAGTAGTTACATCAGAAGGTTCTTCCATAGAAAAATAATCCAATTTGCTGCAGTGAAACTCGGTGACTGCTGAAAGAATAAAATGACTCTAGGGTTTTAAGCATAAGACATACGATCGAGCCAACAGAAGAACCAAGGCCCTAAGGTTGCGTTTTTGAAGTACACGGGTTGGTTTGTCAGATTATCATCAAAGCTGTCGCTTGCGTTTGGGAATACGTAGTACTTGAGAACTTCCGACGTGTATAGCCAATTGTTTGTAGAAGACGCTGCAATTAAATGTGTTTTCAAGACGATGTAATCCAATTTATTTAACTTACTAACTACATTAGAAGCACACGCTGCGAAAGAGCAACAAACGCCGTAGCGAATCAGTTTTCTACGATTGCGTTCACTGATTTTAATTAGTTTGTGATGAGTGGCGGGAACTACCATCTGAAACAAAGGAGTTTCTTAAAGTCTGTCTAGAGTGACGTGAGTCAAATTATAGAAGACAAGAGAGAACATTCATTTGTGATTTTGAGCCATTAGATCTCATTAGATCAACGACAAAAAGATAATTTTACTCAGTTTTAGAAATTATTTTTGTGATAAAGGTCGTACCGATGGTACGGGTTTACGAAATACTTAGATGGACACCTAACCAAGCCGGAGAGGAGACAGAGAGAGGCTTTCGGCTACGACAACTTTTCGCGCCACCCAACTTTCGCTCTCGCAAATTCAATTAGGAACGTCTTTGAAAATCTGAACACCAAACTGATTCTCCGCCCACTTATGCAAAATGTATTTCCTCCATATTTGACTTAAGAGTTTAAGAGTTTTGATGTTTTCCGCCGTCTTCCCGGCAATTGATTGAAAGTAAGTCAACTATAATGTTAATGGAAAGTGTCAAAGTTGGGTTGTGATTTGACAAAGGCAAGTGCGGAAAGATATTCATATATGGGTGTGTCTTCCGTCGTTCTTCTTCACCACGAAGGAGCGCCATTCAGCTCAGAGTGAGTCGCAAACTCTCTTGTCTCCACAAAGCCATTTTATTAATATCCAATATGTGTTTCTTCTGTATAGTGTGCGTTGTCGTTTCGATCGTGATTGGTGGTAAAGTCAGTAAGATTGAAATACTTTGCGACCAATCCAGGTCGGAATGCTGATGTATTGACGCAGAACTTATTTTGTTTTATTTATTCTTTAAATAAATAATGCTTCAAAAGAATTCGATCTTGATTACTTCGTCAAGGGGACATCATGGCTGGTGGAGTCATGTACGGAGCGCAATTAGCGCTGTTCTTTGTTGTACGAATGAAGGGGCATTGCTGAAAACAAATTGAAAAAACGTTTTTCTAGGCATTAATTCTTACCGCATCAGGACAAGCGAGAGGGAATGCCGGGTTGGAAAGGGAGCCTTTCGTCGTTTTGGCACCAACGGGTTCCAAGATGTTTTTCCACAACCAACTGGACACCATAGCATGGCCGTATTGTGCAAAATGGAAGCAGTCAGGAGCAAAAAAGCGAAGATCGGGTTTTCCATTCTATTAATAAATGCAAATAAAAAAGAAATAGCTGTTTCTCTTACGTGCATCGGCGGTACCGTAATGTCGTTAAAAAACGGCTGCACAACAAGGGTGAAGTCATCAGCTTCAAACTCTCCGGAATCTTGAAGTTTCTGCTCGGCTTGCTGGTACTCTGTGCATACTTTGCTCATTTCAGCATCAGTCAAATTTTTGTTTGACTCGCATCTGCACTCTGCCAAGTGGACGGTACTGCAGAATCCCTCTCCCTTGTCGATACTACGAACCATTTCAAGATGAAGCATAGTAGTCAAGCTGACAATAACACGAGGAACATTCTCTTTAATGATTCTGATAGCATCACCAATGTAGCCGCCGAACTTTTCGGGAGCACGTCCAACAGGGTCGTTACAATATCCGCAAACGTCGTTTCCCCCGATAAAAATATTGAGTAATTTCCAGTCGTTTTCGTAGTCAACCACTTCCGGATGCGATTTCAATTTGTTAATCAAATCACGCGCTTGACTCGGAAGGTGAGGAGCGCGTGCTCCAGGAACAGCAGCGTTCAAATGGGTCACTTCCCACACGTTCACCGAACCAATACCGTGAGACTGACCAAAAACATTCGGGTTATACTTGCTCAATATATCTAAATACAGTAACCGCATTAGTTAATGATCACAGTTAGTGAACCAACTTGGAATAGTTACGTGTTTCTCAAGACCTTTGTCTCCTCCCGACTGGAAGGAAAGCCCTCTGTATTGCAGAATGATCATAAGGGGATCTTCAGCACCAGCGCCGTTGCCGGCCTACAGCAATACATCAAGTAAAACAACAAGTATTTTAATACTTACAGTAAGCGAATCACCCAACGACATTACGAGTTTGATATCTGCAGGGCGCACAGAATTCACATTGAGTGGCACTTTTTGACTAGCGGACATCAGTCCGGTAGCACATGTGTAATTCTCGTAGCCCAAATCAATTATGTGATCGCCCCATCCTCTGAAATACATACAGTAATTGCTTGTTTGTTTACTCGGTAATACTCACGGCTCGAGTGCCTTTCCATGGATAAGGGCGAATAGTCCCAAAAGTAGAACTGAAAGACACAAAACTGTGTTTAGTCATTTTTTGCGGACTTACCTTTCACGATCATGTTGAAGTGATCGGGAGCGACTGCTCAGATGGCCTGACTTTATTTGCAACCAAGCGATCATAAAAGCTTATCTATCCTGCCGAACACGCCGTATTCGATAAGAATATAATTCTGATTTTTGAGCTTTGTGTTATGATACAATGTAGCTATTAACAGTTCTACTTGAAGGGCAAAAATTGCATAATTCACCGGAACCCGCATCTGCATTCTTAAGGAATATTTTTAGTGCAAATAGGGACCACAATTGCGGAGTCGCACTTTCCAGAACCCGTAGGCGTAATTCGTTTACAACACGAAACTAAAAAATGCAACATGCTCTTGTCCTTTGGTGACTGCTGCTTTCACAATTGGATTACTACGACAAGAGATATATAATCTTAGGCGGTCACTCGCGCGTACAGTAAGTGCTCTCTAAACAAACAACTCGTAAGCTTCAGTTTACCCAGTTATACCCTTCGCTTTCTAAACTCGCAATTTCAGGAGCTAGTTGGAAGCATGAGTTGCTTGCTCCTTACGAATGATTTACTCGCTTAATAATAAACTCTAGTTCTTTTCTGTACAAACACATCTTCCTGTCATATTAATTCAACGACGTTCGTTAGGCTATTATCATTTCCGCTTAATACATGTTTTTTTTAATTTTCGCAAATGGTCAAAGAGATTTATTATTCTCGTTCTTTTTTTAAAACGACATGACCATTATTGTATCCACTTCGTAAATTTTGTTTCCTCAACGCCCATCGCGTGCTTTTACTGGCGAGTGACTAAAAGCACTCTTCGCAGTATTACAGTTAGCTGTGTTTGCGAGTTACGACAAGAAAAATGCGGTGGTCGCGTTAGAAGTGACATGGACACAATCGATACATCTGCGGAGGAGTATCAATTGCTACGAAGACCGAAGAGCTTGCCCGACTTCAGTGAGGTTGAACCTGGTTTAAATGCTTGGTGGGACTGTAAAGTGAGTGATAATTCGTTTTTCCTCTTTTACATGCGATTTCAGTATTTTGTTTACAAGCATCAATCTGATATTCTGCCTCGAGCAAACTTCAACGTCAGTGTTCAAGTCCGATTCTCTAATTTAGTTGTTCGCGGACTTCTTCCTAAACAGAAGCTGAAAATCCCTTTAGTTTCAATCGGTTACATTGAATCAGAGGACAAACGCCGAACATTAGATGTCCGCGGTGTGAACTTTCGACTTCTGATGTTTGGTGTGGAGCGTCTGGATGAAACTCGCGACCGCTTGCGTTTTCTTGTTGTTCGACAGAGAGTGCCCCATTGTATTTTGAATCTGCCCTTCGATTGGCAGAAAAGCGGCACTCTTTTGATAACTGATGAATCCTTTAAAAAACAATTGAAATCGTTGTGTTGCTGTTGTATTAAAACAAATCAATAAATTATACTGTATTTTTGTTGTCAGGTATACTGTAAGAGTTTATTTTGAGTGATCATGCTTCTCGTTGCAAGACCCATATGCAAAATCCCAAGAAGAGGACGAAAGATTTTGACTTCAATTACATGGATTTGGAAGCACACCTCCGCCCACAGATTATGCATTTAAATTATCATCGCTGATTTTGACTGTTATTTGAACAAAATGAAAAGGCAAATGACGTTTTAACTTTATCATTTTTTTAAGTAGGGGTCTTGCAACGTGAAGTGTGATCACTCAAAACGAACTCTTACAATACCCTTCATAACGACCAAAACAGGTTGTCATTGTTTTAACCTTTTCAAACCCTACAATAATGAAGATAATGAAGAATTGTGGATTCAAAATGTCATCAGTCTATTGAACATGCCTTGTTTACAAATTAACGTTTTCTTTGGAGCGGCGATCAAAGATAGAAATCACAAATACAGTAGAGATCCGTTATGAGTTACGATCGAACTGGTTTCTTTTGTCTCAATGGTGATAGCTTGACAATTTATTTAGCTATTGATCGACCCATATGTTTTTGGTTTATAAACGGAGAAAAAGAGGGCATAAGAAAGAGATAAAGACTAAATTAATAACACAAAAAACAATTTGATCCTAATGGGACATTTGAGCACAATAAGAAAAACCAATGAAAGAAACACGGACTCGTACGACTTCTGATATTATCTATGTGAGTGAGAGGGTGCTAAAGACGGAGCAGAGATCAGTCAAATTGGTATCAGCGTATAGGAAACAACTAACATAAATAGCTAAGTGCAACGTAGAAATTCATTTTACTTTTGTACCATGCATCTGTCTATTTGGATGAGGAAGCGTCTTTGCCGTATAGCTGGATGTAGACCCATACAAAACGCGTTGCAGAAGATATATATTTCTTGACGGCTTTTACGTAACACTCATACATTTCTTTACCACTCTTCAGAACAGGGGAATCAGGCTGAAAAATCAAGCTGATTAATTACATCAAACTAGCAAACTTACCGGATTAAACTGCGAGCAATTTTGAAAGACCAAATTCATGTCTTCAATAAACTGTTTTACGGTTTGGTAATATCCTTCGTTGACGCGATTCATTATCTCCAAGAGGCAGATTGGATTCTTGATGACAGCTTTGTACTCTTCCTGCTTTACAGGTTCGTAGAAGGCTGAGGCATGCTCTCGCTCGGTGAACAGTTCCAGGACGACTCGTCCACAAAGCTAAAGAGAACAAATCATTCATTGTATCTGCAGCTGCAACAAGTTACCACTTTGGCTCGACGATTCATGTTTCCATCGTGGGTAAATCGGTAATCCTTGATTTTGGTGCAAAAGTTGCATCTCCAATCGTCCCTAAAGTGACAATGACGAAAACGTTGCTCTGCGTACACTTACGGAAGTTCGGTGAATTTCTCTCGAATGCGAGGAAGATGGCAGTAACCATGGAAGACACGTGGACACGAGTCACAACATCCCAATTGGTCGTAATCGTTGCCTTCTTCTGTTCCCTCTCCACAGACAAAGCAGTAATCATCCCATGCTTCTGGAGGTCGATCATTTTCCTTTTCCTTGGGCTCTCTTGGCAGAGTGATGCTGGTGTCGTCGTCCTCATCAGAGCTGTCGTCAAAATCGGAAACCAGGTTTCTGTGCACAGGCGCAACTATGGCGGGGGCTTCGTTGGTGCTTTCATTCCGACAAAGGCGCACAACGAGACCACTTCCGCTAGGAGTGTTAACACCTGTTGGGCTTTGTTTGATACTCCATTCTCCAACGCTACGACGCTTCTTCTTTTTGCGGGAAAGCGATCCCGCAGGGGCATCTGACACCGCTGACTCAACTGATCCTGGGTTGGAAATATCAAGAGATTTACTGCAAACTGGGCGATCTTCGTTAACAACCGCTACAGGACGAGTTTTTCTGCTGGCCACATGTGATGACTGAGCAGGTTGTGCGCTAGTTGAAGCAACAGTTGCTGGACTTGACTTTGGGATCTTTGCAAACTTCATTTTGTTTATAGGATGCTTTCCCGGTTTTGTATTATCTGTAGACGGTGGCCTGGACTGTTTTGTGTCATTTTTAGGAGCGACAACAGAAACAGTGGTGTCCTTAGAAACGACAGGTTTAGTGAGATACTGAAGAGTGGTAGGTCTGAGTCGACGTGCCGTTGTAGCTGAAACTTGTGCGATGATTCCATTATTTTCTGAACTGCGCTCAGATGAAACAGCTTCCATCGTTAGCTCCGGAGCATTCGAAAGCGTTCGATCACTTTCCAGTACGGTTTCATTCACACTTTTGCTATTGTCTTGCTGAACTTCTGCAGGCGGTACTTCATTGTCGATGTTCATGTTCGAACAAGTTTGAGGCTGCGTTTGATGAGAATTTGTTTTTTCGGACGCGATGGATTGTTGCATAGTTGACACATTGGAGCTGTTTTCAGGTTCGCGATTGCTTTCTTCTGTCGCTAATTCATCCGCTGCTGTAGAAGCAACAACCACGGACGGTTGTGGAGGAGGAAGCGCCGATACGCATACATTCAATGTCACAGGATCACCTCTGCCTTTGTATGGCATTTCCGCTATTTCACACTGCTGTTTTCTTACGAAATCGGCGTTGTGAGAAATTTCGAGCGGAGTGAAAAGGGGATTTGCAAACACTTGCACTTGGCCATTTGCATCAACATCTCCTTCGGAAAGTCCAGGTTGTTGGAAAATCGTTGGACTTTCAACCAAACCACTCTCCGCTGCGCCTGCTTCTCCACGTGAAGCCATAATTGCTGCTAAGTCGATAACTTCATTGCTTTCCACAATTTCAGCTGTGATACCCGAGGTGTTAAGGCCTTGCTGCACTGTCCCCACGGCAACGGCGCCAGTGCCGTCCGAATGAGAAATGGGCACTGGACGGCTTTGTGGAGGAACGACTGTCGCGGGTACTACGACTCTGTTTTCAGACCTAACAATTGGCGGTCTAACGTCTGATGCAAGATGGTCTAATCGGCTTTGCGGACGATGGATGTCAGCTCTGCTTTGAGGACGATTATCACAAGCTCTACTTTGAGAACGGTTGTTACCATCTCCAGAAGGCATACTTGGAACATTATGACGCGATCTTTTAGGAGCGGGTTCACCATTATTGGTCTCAACGGCTTTATCTTGATTATTTCTGAACGATGTCACAGAATTATTGTTAGTACGGTTGTTAGACACTTACAGAAGACGGCTTAAGTCAGTTTGCGTGGGGTTTACTGCATTAGGATAGGGGCGACGGACACCTCTACTTGTCGAAGTAACGTTTTGATTGAGTAATGCAGCTAAAGAACTACCGGCTTCAGTGTTTATAAGGTTGCTTAAGAGAGCGGAAGCAGGGCTAACAGTTGTTGGTGGCTAAATACAAAAAAATATTTAGGAATTATGTATTGACTGCAAAAAAACGAACCTGTCCAGTTTGCTGATTTTGTTGCTGTTGTTGTTGTTGTAAAATCCGAGCAAATTGTTGTAATAACTCAGGATTAATTGCTGCTACGGCAGGTAATCGTGCTCCTTGAGGTTGTGGATGAGAAAGCCGTTGTTGATGCAGATGCTGTTGCTGTTGTTGATGCTGTTGTTGCTGTTGTTGCTGTAGCTGTTGCTGTTGCTGTTGCTGCTGATTTTGGAGATGTTGCCGTTGTTGTTGTTGCTGTTGTCGATGCTGATGAGCAAGAAGTTGCGCGTTAAAAACGTAATTAACATTCGGCGCATTTGAAAGACCTGGTCCATTTGAAGGTCCAGCAACGTTTGAAGGTCCCGGTCGCATCACATGAGGTGCGGGCGGTCGCATCTGATGATGATGTGCGTTGGGAATCACCATTCTAGGCGGTCCTTGTGGACGCTGATTGCCAGGCATCATCATGTTAGGGTGCATTTGAGGCCGTACGTTGGGAGGTGGTCGCATTTCGTTCATTCCAAAAACAGGTGCTGCAGGTCTTGGTTGAACGACAGGGTGTAATGTTGGTCTTGCTGGAGCAACCATTTGAAGATGCCGATTGTTTTGTTGTTGCTGCGCAAGCATTTGCTGTTGCAAATGTCCGATACGCGATTGGGTAAGCGCGCGATGAAAGTCAGGCTAAAACTTGAAATTATCAATGTGATTATGAGATGTTCATTACCGGTGCAGTCATTTCCACTTTTGCAAAATCGTCGATAAGTTTTTTTGCGTTTTGTAAGTTGTAAACGATTTTCACGTCGTTCGGATACTGTTTCAGTTTTTCCTGCAAGAAAAGGAGCAATTAGGAGGATAGGAATCAGAGAAAATACTTACGTCCATGACACGAAACTCAGCTTCGGCCAACTGACAGGAATGTTCGCAGAATTGGATGGCGTTGATTTGCATAATCGGATCAGCCTGCTGCGTATCAGATAGAATGCTCTCAGACTGAAACAAAAAGTGGTAGATGTAAACTATCGAAACACCAATTATACCGTGAAAAACCGACTACGGTTTATGAGTAATTCGTTTCGCATGTTCAACAGAAGGTCACATCTCATTTTGCAGGATCCGTTGATCGTCTCAATAAGCTCGTAGGCTTTCTTTGTTATCTGGAAAGAAACATAGTTTCCGATATCAATAATCTCAAAGTTACCTCTTTCACTATCTCTTCAACAGTCGACCCCAAATCCTTTACGGCTTTTGCACGCTCCCTGTCCAAAGTGCGACCTGCTTCATCGATCATTTTACTTCTGAAAACATTCGAAACTAACATTATATATGATGAAAAAGGACTTACAATTTCTCGAATTCTTGCAGTTTAATGGATGCTCCCTTTCGTACCTGTTCGGCTTTGGGTTTTAGTGCCATGAATAATGCTTCAATTCCTTCTTTATGAAGATGGTGAGGTCCCGAATGCGCATCAGTCTCTTCACATTTTGGGCAGATATACTGAAATTGAACTTGCAACGGAGGCTATGCTTGTTGTAAACCTACTGATCCACAGGAGCACCTCTTTGTGAAGGGTTCGTTGTCATGAATTGTGCAGAAGTTGCGAAAATGTTCCGGAATCTAATTTGAAGAAATAATTACTCAAGAGGATAATTTTGGTTAAGGAACCTTGTCAATGTCGTGCAGTTCCCGGATAACTTTGAAGTGAACGTCATTGCACAAGTTACATATCAACTTATTGCACGTTTTGCAGTTATAGGTGGCACGCGGACGAAATCCAAGTCGACTGATGGATGGACACGGATCGCTCTGACAAGACCTAAATTTTCTATAAGTTAACCTAAATTTTTGTCTGGAATATACCGTGTACACATAAGCTCTGCTGCGGTAGGCACTTCGAATAAAGCGTATGGTTCCATTATCTGCAGATTACAGAACTTGCAGATCAACTTTGTACTGGGAGCTAAAATATTAAAAAAATACAAACAAAAAATTTGAGTTCAACTTACAGTAATTTACGAAGCAATTCTTGCATACCCTATGCATACATTTCATAAGATAGGGCAGGTCTGTTTCGCTCGTTAAAGCCGTCTGACAGACAGCGCATTGCTGCTGCAGTGGCATCAATCTGAACCTGCAGTAGGTGTTTTAAGATACTTCAGCAACTTGAATTCGCAAAATGCCGCAAAAGATCAACACAGAATTAAAATCAAATTCGAATAACTGATAAAAAGCACGTCAAGAGAAGAATTTGCGCGCGCAATGTCGAGCTTCACAAATTTGGCGGGCACCAAACAATTGTTTCTTGATTGGCGGGATCGATTAAAGGAACAAACAATATAATGACGGAAGCTGAGTGCCAGATTATGAAGTGCCGATGATCTGTGGGACAGTCAATCTGTATTTTTGTTGTAGCCCGTCTGAGACGAAGACAACAGCCGATAGATGGACGATGGTGCTACGCAAACGGGCTGGCTGCGCGGCGGCGCTGTGGTCGCCGACCGCCGACGACGCTGCGGCGACACGCGCGATCGCTCGTCTCTCGCCGGCCTATCGTGCAAAACGGTGCTACGCGTAAGCTCAGCAAGATATCAGCGTCTACATGACGCTACACACGCTACTACATCCGACCGGAAGAAGGTTGAACGAAAAACTTTATTTGAACTTTCCGAGTTGCCATCGATGTACTAATGCATTAAGTGCATCAAATAAGAGCAATTGGAGAAAACAATCTTCCATGCAAGAAGATTCTACCGTACCCCAATGGAACGTTGCTTTCATCCAACGTAACGGGCAACCGCATTAATACAAGGGAAATGGACACGGAGTTCTTTTATTTGCGAAGCCAGATATATCCGCAGCGCATATTCGTTTGTTTACGACTCTGAATCCCCAAGTTACCACAACAACGTTCGGTTGTGTTGCAGAAGGCTATGTAAAAGTTAACTCAGATAGATTTCAAGAATCGCAAAATGCCAAGAACAATAGAAAAGAAAAACCTTATCAATTGCAAAGTTGATCGCAAACTTGCATAACTTTTCAAAGAGTGTGAAAGAATGTGACGTTCACACCTCAAAGACAACCGTAACAGTAGAATTTGTAGAACTTGTCTAATGAATAGTCTCCAGAATTTGTCTAATGCTAACAAAGTAATTTAACGCATTCTCACGTCCTTTTACGAGACGTTTCCTCGGTAACGTTAGTAGTTGCTGTAGCAACTAACAGTTCCGTTTATAAGGTTGATCACATGGCTGTTTAAACGTTCTCCGTCGGTGAAGGGTTGGGTTGTTGTCGTTCCTCAGCGTCGTCACTCTTCTTCACTCGCTCGATGTGTACGTAATCTATCGATTTTTCGGGCCTCCGACCTCGTTGTGTGACCGACGTTGCGCACATTCGGCGTTTGGTTAATCTTACGAGAAAGTTTCAATAAAGCATTTGAAAAAGTCCTGGAACATGGAACGGTCACAATTAAATAATCGATATTGTTTCTAGGCGGTCAGGAAGGTGGAGCATCTGAACCGCGACGCGCAATCCGTTAAAAACAACTTTCTGTCGATCGATAGATTAACGGCTGTCACGGAGTGGGCGATGGAAATGTGGAATTACGAGGGACCAACAATTGTCTCATTGAGTTAGATGATAATAAAACTGCGCAACCTAATCATCTTCAATTAGACGAAGGACAAAGATGTGCTAGGGCGTATGGAACGTAGAAATGATTCACCTCATCAATGATCTACAGGATGCGTAGGCATCGTACGTTCGCTCGATACCGAAGAGAACATTGTAACAGGCCAGACAGCAATGTTTTGAAATTTCGAAGTCTCTCGTCAACAAATCTGTCGTAATACATAGTATGTATAATCCTAACTTTGATATATTACCAGCGAGATCAGTTATACATGGAACATTTTCACGGAACTTTGGTTTTAACCATTTCTACATGTAAGAAACAATCGGCGTTCACCTTCTGTTAATATTTCCTTATTTGAATTACTCTCGGAATGTCCCCTTCGTATTGAATTTCATGTAAATTACTGCTTCACAACAGTAGAATTGAAGATGTGAAGTATTGATATTGGTAAGTGTACTACAGTTACAGCTACTGAATGTACCTACAACCGTGTCAAAGCACAAATTAGATCTATTTATGTCTTTTAGAGGCTTAAGGACTTTCTCATTGTGCTGTTAAGTAAAGAATTCTCCGCGTTATAGGGCTTGTGGTGTGCATTGACTTTACAATTGACGTAGAGCATATCTTCGCCGCTACGCAAATTTAAACCAATCAATTATTTGTTATCAGTAAGATAAGCAAGATGCACGTGATGTAATGTTCGGAACGATGTCGTAAAAGAAACTGCCTGGTGGATACTTGAACACGGATTTTGAAACCATTTGTTCATTGAGTAATTATCAGAAATCTTACCATAATACACAGTATAGATACGTAGGTTATATCAATTGTATCCAATAAAAGACGAAATATGTGAATATCTGTGAATGCGTTGCAGATAGATTCTTCTAGGTTAATTTGTATCTTACATCAAATTTTTTGGAGGTTCGGAATGTCGATAGTGCTTATGTAACTTTACTATTTAAAACCACTTGAATTGATTTGCAATGCGACCCTCACATCGCTAGTGACCATAAGCACCACTTGACCCATATAGGTTCTGCTGCACACTTACGTTACTTTCGGATTTTACACTATCTCCACGAACACCGGAGCAGACGTTTTTTTGGTGCTAAGTTAGCTAAGCCCTACCTTTCAACGTAATGCCGTTGGAAGAATGACTGTTTAGGGGGGAAGTTGAAGAAAAACAATGCTGCCAAGAAAGCTGATTTGCCCTATTGTCGAGTGAAAGGTGTTTTTTATGCAGTATCCTTCTGGAAAGTTCTAAAAACATTTTCTGAAACAGAATCTCATTTAAACTAGTAATTACATCATCCATGAGGGATAAGTCGTTTCTGAAGGGTACAATCAGGCATTAGAACTTTCATAAATGCCACTATTTTTAGAAACTTTTAATTCTATTCACTTCACAGCAGAGATAAATGTGACAAAAGGATGAATCATTCGAGCGACAATGTTTGGTTTTTGAACTTGAGCCGACCGATATGCCTGTTTATAACATTTTCAATGTTTATAGATAGATGTAGTCGCTTTTGGTGTAATAGACACCTATAAACAACTCCATTATCCGTTAGATCTGATAATGGAGTTTTTGCAGATGTCGCATTCACCTCTGCGTGCATTTGGAAGTGACGATGTTTGCCGAGTAAAAATCAATGAATATAGTCTTGCCGCAAGCCCTTAACACCAAAGACAAACTATTTATAGATGGGACGTCAAAAGAGCTCGTTCCGGTACATAAAGCGAAACCGTTTTGAACACGCAAAACGCGCGACTGTTAACTTAATAATTTTGAAATCCATCCAGTTCTCAATCAACGTCTTCATATGGAGTACACTTAGACTAAAAGCGTAAATAAACTCGGACAGTGCGCGATCCATATGGAACTGGATTGGAACGAATTACTTTTCGTTTGCTTTGCCGATAACGACAGTCTCTCATTTTTTGTCTGTCTTCCATATGAGTGCACTTAGATCTGAATAATGGTTGAATGTGCAAACGTGTGTGAGTGATCTTGAGCACTTCAGCATTAGCAACAGGTGCCACTCATTGCTCGCAGGATTTTGTTCTAATTAAAGTGCAGAACCATTATTTAGAAAGAGGTGGACACCTGATCACGATGCCCTACACTGCATGGGGTCCTCCAGACTCAACTGTGGACATTGGTCGCCAACATTCAATACCTTCACCGGTAAATACGTCTTTTGGATCCATGTGAGTGCGTTTCTTCACCGTATTCTCTCTCTCTTTTATCTATGAACTGCGAAAAGAGAAAATACATTTTTGTTATCACTTTTGTTTGTGGGATTAGTGGGCATTGGTCGGAAACTTCCTTTTCTCATAATTATTGACTCGTGTTCTTCAGAGTTTAGATGTAAGATTGGGAAAACCGGTTGTTACGGTTGTCTGCTCGTTTATTTTCGGTCATTCTTTTAACTTAGGCGTTTGGCGATCAGTCAGCTCCCTATTGCTCTTTTCGTTCTAACCCCCTTTGAGAACAATCTT
>KI649042.1:0-10330 GCA_000505645.1 Steinernema monticolum
AACTGTGTTTCTCACTACAAAAGAAGCATAAAGAACAAGTTAATAATGCTATTGTGTTTCCACTTGGGAATATTGCAAGATCAAGACGTTTGCTAATACGAGCTAACCCTACATATGTCGTTGTGTTTAAGCACTGACCCTTTTAAAAAGTGTTTAAGGATGGCATTTATTTATTATCACAACAAGAAATTCATTACAAGAGTACAAGAAAACTTCCAATTAATTATGAGGACTTCAAGCAGCGAACAAATAAATTTGACAAAAAAGTCTTAAAAGAAGTAGTTCTAGATTTATATTCCATAGTGGTTGGGTTTACAGTGACCATCACCGTATTGATGTGGATAATGATTTCACTGTCCTTTCTGAGCGACACCGTTACAGTAATTGAGTTTTTCTTGTCAGGAATATCCTCAGGGTGAATCATGGTCATAGGAAAGCATTTATTGTCCTCGACTGGAACCATTCCAAGCTTCCGAAAGGCTTCTGAACTCGGAATTGCGTCTATCCTACACACGTAATCGATGGGCTTGAAGTTCTCGATCCAGTCTTCGATGACTTTCATAAATACTTCATTAGGATGAATAGTGGATAAATCGTGAAAGTGTTGGAATTGAGGTTGAAAGAAAAGCGTTTCAAGAGGGATTTTGACTCGACGGCGCACGCCACAAGTGAACAACGGCAACTCCAGTCGCTTCAGCGATTTCTGATTGATGCATTTGAACAAAAATGCATTCATATTATAAAAATGCGAATCATCAGGGTACCAGGAATAGGGAGGGAGGATACGGTAAGTCACTGCTTCAAACCGCATGTCGTAAAACACAAAACGTTCAAGTAAAGTGTTCACACCTTCAACGTTGTCTTCACTAACACAATGGAACTGTATTCTTTTAGCTGGCACTTGTGAGAGAAGGCATCGACAGAGGTCATCGATTGAGACTTCAGATGCTTCTGGTGGAATTCGATTGTTTTGCGCAATGGATATTATATATGGATGTAACTTTTGCTTCAAAAAATTTTTAATGCTATAACGTGACACAAGTCCAGTCTTGTCCCAAGTGTCAATACGGAAGTGACATGTAATGGGGTCAGCGCCGAGAACAGCGAGAATCCTACAATGCACAGATTGTTTCGGAACAGCAGCAGATGCGGATTTCCAAATGGAAGAGGGAGTGGTAACGCAAAAGCTCTTTAAATTAAAAGACGATCTGAGATGAGATAAAACTTCATCGCAAAACTCATGATTAACAGAATCCATAGCAGTGGGATGCTCTGATTGGTTTGGATCGTTGAATATCCGTAATATGTGTGATTATCGCATATCGCACATTGCATTATTTCACGACAAATTCGAATGCGCTACAAAACAGTTGAACAACAGGTTAATCTCTTTATTTGCGATCGTAATAAGTATGTCAAGCTCGAAATGGTTAAAAGAGAGAAAACAGCGAAAAATTGTACGTATTACTGGAGTCCAAAGAGATTCTCGCATACTTCGCGAGTCAAAGCGACCTTCTTTCGACGAGCATCATCCAATTTGTTCATGAAAACGAGAATCTGCTCGCGAAGAACGTCGATTTGTTTGGTGCGCATGAGCAACTGGAGATTCTCGCGTTGCTCTTCGGTGGTCACTTCGACAAGCCAACCGAGGCATTGTCCTACAAAGCGCCTAGATTACAAACGGTACGGAGGACAAAATGCCTACCCTTCCACTTCACCTCCAACGCCTGACGTCGTGGCTCGGGAAGTTCGAGGAAGTGCTGGAGGACCATTGTTTTGAGTGTCTTTTCGGGGGCGTTACTGTAGTAGGCAGCCTCGAGTTCGTGCATTTGCTCTTCGGTCAGCCACTAAAAGTGAGAATTTGCATTTTGAACTAGAATTCGGTTTTCAGGGTGTGAAGGTGCATCGACCAACAAACGTGCTTTTGAGCCAAATAAGAAATTTAATGAAATAGTGAATGAAACAACCAAAACATATACTACAGTAAGTCAACAGAGGGCGTTTTTCTACAGGAAAATAAATAGAGTATAGGAGAAGAAGAAAGGCTTTAAAGGGTTGAAAGGAGAGTTTAAGATCTCACATCTTCCAAGTACTCGCGAAACATTTCCAAATGGTTTTCGTTGTTCACTGTGCGACGTTGGCGGACACCGCTTTCGTGGAGCTAAATTACGTTTATTAGATTACGATAGTACTTGATAACGTACCTCCATTACACGTTCACAAACGGGACGCATCACTTCCATTTCGCGGCGAGTTTTGTCGTCTTGAATTTCATCAAAGAGTTCATCGACTTTTTCGATGATTTCTTCGCGGGGAGTCTGAAATAGACAAAGGGATACTGTAGTTTTCCGGTTCCAGTTGATTCTTAACAACTGTCATTCTACTTACCTGAGTTCTACGCAACTCGTCGAGCTCCTCAACCTTGTCGGCTCCAACGGCATCTTCCAGAAGAACTTTGCAGGTGGCCTGAAGACGGAGAGTGGCCTTCTGACGAGCCTCTTCTTCAGTCGCTTCATAGAACTGCATGAGCTTCTCGCGGAATTCAACGGGAGCGACCTTATCGTCCTTCATCTGCTTCAGTTCCGTGACTTGTCCTTCGTTCAACCAGTCGCTGTTCACCTTAATGATCTTCTGGAGTTTGCTGACGCGTTCTTCGGAGCGTTCGTTGCGGTGACGACGGAATCTTTCTTGTCCTACGCCGAAGACCTTCTTACAAGCCGGTCCGTAGTCGCGAGCAAGTTGTTTCTTGTGATTATCCTCAAGTCCTTCCATCATCTCGTCGACCTTTGCTTGAATCTCAGCTGTAGTAGCACCTGACTCCTTCATGAGCTTCAGTTCCTTAGCTTTGTCGGCTCCGACGACGTGACGGAGAAGTTCGCGACATCCTCCCTGAAGTTGGCTGGTTGCTTCTTCCTTCGTTTCTCCTTCGGCGGCATTAAAGAATTCGAAGACCTTCTGTTGGATGTCGGCACTGGGCTTTCCATCGGCCTTGAGGTCACGGAGTTCGTCTTTCTGTTCTTCACTTAACCACTTGAGGTGAGTCTTAAAGTAATCTTCAAGGCTGTGGTGTCCGTGGTTGTGTCCGTGACGGCGCTTACGAGCATCGGCACCTGCGGCAAACACCTTTCTACAGGCGGGTCCGTACTCTTCGGCAATCTTCTTCTTGGATTCGTCTACGAGGTTTGTCAAGAGGTCGTCAACCTTATCTTGGAGTTCAGTAAAGCTGGCTCCCGTCTCTCGCATGGCCTTGACTTCGGCTGCTTTCTCTTTTCCTACGACGGCGACAAGAAGTTCGCGGCAACCTCCTTTAAGCTGTTCGGTTGCTTCGTCCTTCTTCTCTCCTTCGGCAGCGTTGTAGAACTCGAAGACCTTAGTTTGGATCTCAGCGCGCGTTTTACCGTCAGCCTTCATTCCCGTCAGTTCCTTCTTCTGGGCGTCACTCAGCCACTTCAAGTGGGTCTTAAAGTAGTCTTCGAGCGTGTGGTGTCCGTGATGGTGGTCACGTCGCTGGCGGCTCTGCACTCCGAAGACTGTCTTGCAAGCGGGTCCGTACTCCTGCGCGACCTTCTTCTTGTGTTCGTCGACAAGTCCGTCGATGAGTTCATCCACTTTGAGTCCGATCTCTTCGACCGAAGCGCCGCTTTCGCGCATCTTCTTCAAGTCGTTAGCCTCATCTTCACCGACGATTTGAGTCAACAGTTCGCGGCATCCTCCTTGGAGTTGCTCTGTGGCCTTTTGCTTAGTTTCGCCTTCTGCCGACTTGTAATAATCCAAGATTTTGGTTTGAATTTCATTTCTGGGTTTTCCGTCGGCTTTTAATGCGCGGAGTTCGTCCTTCTGGTCGGAAGTGAGCCATTTAAGGTGAGTCTTGAAGTAATCTTCCAAAGTGTGATCTCCGTGATGGTGATCGCGACGCATACGAGCTGAACCCTTGAAGAGCTTGCTGCAAGCGGGTCCAAACTCAGAAGCCATACGCTTTTTCTGCTCGTCGGTAACTTCGGAAAGAGCAGCGTTGACTTCTTCCTCGATTTCGGAGAAACTGGCTCCTCGTTCCCTCAATGCACGGAATTCAGCGGCTTTCTCAGGTCCGATAATCGAAGCAAACAGTTTACGACATCCTCCTTGAAGCAGTTCTGTGGCTTTTTCCTTCACATCACCTTCCGCTTCGTTGTAAAATTTGAAGATTTTGGTTTCGATAGCCTTGCGACTTTCTCCGTCAGCTTTCATGTCACGGAGTTTGTCCTTCTGGTCTTCGGTTAGCCAAGCCAAGTGAGTTTCGAAATATTCCTCAAGATTCCCGTGATCACGGCGACGTCGGTGCCCTCCGAAGAGCTTGCGGCACGAGGGTGCGTACACAGCAGCCTTCTTCTGTTTGTCTCCATCGGTGATTCCTTCAAAGTGCTCCTTCAACTTGGCTTCGATCTCATCGACGGAAGCTCCGGATTCACGCATCTTCTTAACGTCAGCAACCTTCTCTTTGCCGATCAAGTCGACGAGAAGTTCCTTGCAAGCGCCCTGCAGTTGCTGAGTAGCTTGTTCGCGCACTTCTCCGTCGGTTCCTTTGTAGAATTCGGAGACGGCAGCATGAATGTCGCTTTGGGACTTTCCTTCAGCATTCATGGCGTCAACTTTAGCCCTCTGTTCGGGAGTGAGCCATTTCAGATGGTTCTCGAGGAAGTCATCAAAGCTGGCGTCGTTCTCTCCGTGACGGCGTTTGCGAGACATGTTGGCGTTGAAGAGCTTACGACATCCAGGTCCGAATTCCTTGGCGAGTTCACTTCTGTGTTCGTCGGTTACTCCGGAGAACATTTGTTCGAATTGCTCTTCCATTTCCTTGAAAGAAGATCCGGCTTCCTTGAGTGTTTTAAGCTCTTTGGCTTGTGCAGCGCCAACCACTTCAGTCAAAAGTTCGCGGCATCCTTCTTGAAGTTGTTGTTTGGCTTTTGCTATCGTGTCTCCAGAGGCGGTGTTGTAGAATTCGAAAACCTTGTCTTGGATAGCTGCACGGGACTGTCCATTAGTCTTCATATCGCGGAGTTCATCTTTCTGCTCGGAGCTCAGCCAATTCAAGTGAGAATTCAAGTAGTTCTCAAGAGAATGGCCGTGCTCGTGATGGTCGTGGTGGTCGTCCCCGTGGCGGCGTGCACGAGAAGCTTGCATTCCAAAGACCCGTTTGCATCCGGGTCCGTACTCTTTGGCGAGTTCCTTTTTATGTTCGTCGGTAACAGCCTCCAACAATGCGTTCAGTTTGTTTTCGATTTCGACAGTAGAAGCGCCGGTCTCCTTGAGTTTCTTCAGATTCTTAGCTTCGTCTTTGCCGACGATTTCTCTGATCAATTCGCGACATCCTCCTTGAAGTTGTTGGATGGCGTGCTTCTTAGTCTTACCAGAAGTTAACTCAAAAAACTCAAACACCTTCTCTTGGATGCTTTCTCGGGACATCCCGTTGGCCTTCATACCGCGAAGTTCGTCCTTCTGTTCCTCGGTGAGCCACTTGAGATGAGAAGTCAAGTAGTTTTCGAGAGAATGACCGTGTTCGTGATGGTCGTGGTGGTCGCCCCCGTGGCGGCGCATACGAGAAGACTTCACTCCGAAGACCCGTTTGCATCCGGGTCCGTAAACCTGGACGATCTGCTTCTTGTGCTCATCGGTGATTCCGCTAAGAAGTTCGTCAAACTTATCTTGAATCTCGACGGCAGAAGCGCCGGTTTCTTTCAAAGTCTTCAACTTGGCGGCTTCTTCCTTTCCGACGACTTCAGTCAAAAGTTCGCGACAACCGCCGCGAAGTTGCTGAGTGGCTTCTTCTTTCGCCTCTCCAGTGGTGGCATCGTAGAACTCAAAAATTTTGTCTTGAATGGCTGCTCGGGGCATTCCGTTGGTCTTCATGTCACGGAGTTCGTCTTTCTGTTCGGAGGTGAGCCATTTCAGGTGAGTTGTGAGGTAGTTCTCGAGGGTGTGACCGTGTTCGTGATGATCGTGGTGTTCTCCATCGTGACGGCGAAGACGAGAAGCCTTTTCGGAAAAGAGCTTTTTGCAGCTGGGACCGTACTCCTTGACAATTTTCTTCTTGTGTTCATCTTCAACGACAGCGAGAAGACCGTTGATCTTACTCTCGATTTCTTCGAAACTGGCGCCGCTCTCTCGCATCTCCTTGAACTTCATGGCTTCGGTCTTTCCGACGACTTCGACCAAAAGTTCGTGACACCCTCCTTTGAGTTGTTCCGTAGCCTGTTCCTTAACATCTCCAGAAGCGGCGTTGTAGTACTTCAAGATTTCGGACTGAAGTTCGGAACGGGTTTTGCCGTTGACCTTCATGAGTTTCAGTTCGTCCTTTTGGTCGTCGGTGAGCCATTTTAAGTGGTGCTGTAAGTAGTGCTCCAAACTGTGGGAGTGCTCATGTTCGTGATCGTGACCATGACGACGAGTGCGCTGACCGATTCCAAAGACCGCTTTGCAGCTGTCCTTGAAGTCCATGGCGCGTTGCTTCTTCTCTTTATCATCAACGGTATCGATCATTTCAATGAGTTTCTCGTCGAGCTCGGCATAAGTGGCTCCAGATTCACGGAGAACCTTGAGTTCAGCAGCCTTCTCATTACCAATAATGCTCTTGACGATTTCCTGACATCCGTGCTGAAGTTGCTTGGTGGCTTCTGCTTTGGTTTCGCCTTCAGCCTCTTCGTAGAACTCAAGCACCTTTTCTTGAATCTCTTGGCGATTGGCGCCAATTGCCTTCATACTCTTGAGTTCTTCTTGCTGTTCCTCGGTCAACCACTGAAGATGATGCTCCAAGTAGTGTTGGAAGTTGTGCTCGTGTACGTGTTCATGCCCGCGGCGAATACGAATGGATACTTGGAAGATCTTTTGGCAAGTGGAACCATACTCGTCGATCAGTTTCTTCAGTTTGGGGTCGGTGACCGCGTCGGTCAGTTCTTGAACTTTCTCAAAGATCTCTTCCTTGCTGGCGCCAGAAGCCTTGAAGTCTTCGAGCTCCTTGGCGTTTTCTTTGCCCACAACTTTAGCGAGAATCTGCTTGCAGGCTCCTTTAAGAGACTCTGTAGCGCGTTCCTTCTTCTCACCCGTGGCGGTTTCGTAGATGTCCATGACCTTGTTGCGTACAGCAAGCTTATCGTGCTCCTCTCCCCAGGCCTCCTCAAGCTGGAGCTTCTCCTCGTCGGTCATCCAGCTGAGATAAGTGTCTACGAACTTAGTCAGTTGGGAGTGATCTCCGTGACGACGTCTGCGGTGATGTCCGTGATGACCGTGATGGCTACCGTACCATAAACGCTCGCACACGTCGAGGTACTTACGGATCTTGTTTTGACGTGTTTCGGGGAGTCGAGCTAAGTAGGTGTACACCTTCTCCTTGCACTGATTGTGATCGATGTGGTGGAGACGTTGAAGTTCTTCGCGTTCTTCCTCTGAAGCGGCGTCTTCCAACCACGCGTAGCAGCTCTTGATGGTAGCGTCGGTTACGGTCTTCTTCTTCTCGGGACTAAGAGCTTCGAGATATTCCCAGAATTTGGCTTTAATCTCAGATCCTGGACGTCCTTGTTCGTGCATTTCCTTGATCTCGAGTTTCTGTTCAGGAGTCAACCAGGCAAGAGTCTTGTCGATCTCCTCAGAAACCGTTCGGCGCTTACGGGCGTTGGCTCCAAAGACTTCGGTGCAGATCTGAACGTAAAATTACGTAAAATCATTTGAAGCTGATTATTACCTTTTGGAATTTCTGTGCGGAAGCTTTCACATCGCCAGCTTGACGGTCGATGACTGCTTCAACGATATCCTTGGCTTCGCCTTCTTTCCCTGCCTGGAAGAGTTCGTTCATTTTGTCGAGTTCGGCGGGAGTTGCCAACTTGCGGAAGTATCCCTTGCACTTCTCCTTGTACTCGTTGCGGAGTTCTCCTTGCTTTGAAGTGTCCAAAGCGTTAAAGTGATCGATCACCTTGTCGTGGATCTCTTCGTACGACTTTCCCGCGTCTTTCATTCCCGAAATCTCCTTCTTCTGTGCATCACTCATCCACGACATCCAATCGCTGAATTGCGCTTCGATCTCGCGACGATTGCGCTTTGGGGAGAGCGCTTCGTGGCAAAGAGCTGAAACGAGTATTCAATTAGAGGAGCCTACCCGTTTCGGGATATTTACCCTTAAATTTGCTAAGTTGATTGTGACGCTCAAAGATAAGTCGTGCGAAGTACTTGTGAACGACTTCGTCGGCATCGGAGCCGTCGACGTATCTTTCGTACTCTCCATTCTCGGCGACGTCACGGAGATAGCGGAGACAACGTTCGCGGAAACTGTCCTTTAAGCGTTGTTTCTGGTGATCAGGCATGCGGAGGATCACGTGGTGAATCTCCGAATTGATGACTTCGCGGGGGAGTCCATCGGCGTGCATGTCGGCAAGGTGTTCGCGTTGAGAAGGCGTCAAAAACTTGTTCCAATCGTAGATTCCTTCGTCACCGAGCTCTCTTCTAAGGCGACGAGCGATCGTCTCGGCTCTATCGGTTTCCCAGAGTTTGCGACAAGGTTCCTGAACACTTCCTTTGCGTAAACATGACTATAATCATTGTCTTAACCAACCTTCCACGCAAGAACCTCTTTCTTGTCTTTGTCGGGGAGTCGTGCAATGTAGTCGTTGATCTTGCTCTCGAGGGTGGTGATGTCCTTGGTCGCGTAGAGGGATTTCAGCTCCTGAACTTCTTCTTCGCTGGCGACCTGTTTCACCCACGAGACGCACTCGGCCTTGTACTGAACGTCGTATTTCGCGCGTTTGTCCTCGGGAAGTTCTTCGTAGTAGCGCATGATGACATCGCGCACTTCTTCGTCAGAACCTCCGTCGGCTTTGAGCTGAAATTGAAAAGAAGGTAACAATCGTTCAATTGAACTGAATCCTACGGTTGTGATCTCTTCCTTCTGCTCCTCAGTCAACCAATCGTCCAATCTATCGCCGCGTTTCTCTCTAAACCACCAACTCGTTCAATACCCATGCTCAGTTCATACTTGCCTGACGAGAGCTTCTCCGGCTTCGATCTCCAACTGACTTACAGTGTCGCTGGCGACTTCAAGTTCTCTCACAACTCTAATCGCGTGGGATCTCTTGTTCGCGGCAATTCCATCGATTTCGTATACATTCTACAAATCACCAACCGTTATTATAGTTAATTGCGTGGGTCCGATGGACTTACAGGTCTCGCGTGGACGGCACACAGCAGTGCCACGGCGAGTAGCACTCCGACTGCCACCTCCCTCATGGCGATTCCTTCTGAAATAAACCAAAATGGAAATGACAAGGGAAACAAGTGGGCTGACACCGTCGCCGCCGGTAATAATCAAAGGTTACGTGGATTATCATCATTGTTATCAGTGGACCGAGCGGCGGAGAGTCAAAGTCGACGGCAGAGGTGCCTTTCTGCTCGATTCTTTGTTTACGCGCATAAGCGGGACACATTTTTTTTGACTCAAACTACAGGCGAAGTCATCTTTGCGAGTTTCGACAGCGGAATGACAGTTGAGATGGTTAAGTAGTCGTAAAAAGAGGTTGAACATCGGTTTGTTTTGATTCGACTGCCCACGCCAACAATGTTTGCGCTACTTATCACTGGCCGACGGAAATTAGGGGATTCGAGTCGAATTCGGACGTACACACCGAACTGATTGTGATATAAACAGATCAGATTTATTTTTAGCACTTAAAGATCGCTTTTGGTCATTTTATTGAGTCATTCTGGTAGTGTTATGACATCAGCGGAAGTCTCTAAGTTTCAATTGATATGAAATTGAAGATAGTTTAAATTTCTTTTTCTGTCCATCTAGGAACCCTCAAGAAGCAAGATTTCTGACGAAAAGGGGCAATGACTACAAAACCAAAGTGATAGACAAGTGACTCGCTGTGAGACCATTGTCAATGTTTGTGAACTGTTCCCAACGCAAAAGCAAGTTTGGGCAAAAAGTACATAAAGTATGTCTTGTAACGTATAGCCTGCTAATAATTTGACGTTTTAGGTGGTAATCGTCGTGAGTTAATATTTGTTAGTCACATTTAAAATTAGATTTTGCAAATGGCAGAAACACTTATATTATTAACAAGAACAGTTAATTCACATTGATCTCTTTTTGACGAATAAAATTCACCGATAGGAACACCGTATCAGCAAGCTATAGGATAATTCACACAAGTGGATCTTCATAAGATTTTCAATTGTCTTTTAGGATTTCCCTGTATAGCGCGGAGTGGGGTACTGTGCCCTGAATGCTTGCAGTTTTGTTTGTTCTTATTTTTTAGGCCAAAATATTCAAATCTGACACCTGCTTGTTATTCACCAACCTCAGTTT
>KI649046.1:6786-16825 GCA_000505645.1 Steinernema monticolum
CAATCATAAATTGTGGTGATTGATAAGTTGCCAATTGAAGTAGCATTCATGTTCTGTGCTATCGTTCTTCGGACCAAATAACGATTTTTGTACAAAGAACATTCCTAATGAAATTTATTATAAAATTCGATCGTTTAGTGGAACAATTCAAAATTGAGCAAAGTTTTCAATTTCCGTCATCACATTCCGTTGGTGTCAGCTGTCAACGCACAAAAATCGCCGTAAAAGAGCAGAGCTGCCATAAACCATTTGGACAAAACTATATGCAGTCGGCAAATGCATTATTTAGAGATTATGAGCAAAGTATAATACATCGAGCGGGAGTATATATTGCAGATATACTCTTCTACATTTAACATTTTAAAAACCTCGAAAATATCGAGTGACTGTTGTTACTTTTTTCGAGTTAATAGGATAAGTTCCATTTGCAGATTTCGAATACAATCTTCAAACTTCAAAAACACGGTTTTAGCTATCATTTGATCGAACATTAGAGTAATTGGTTACTACAAAGCACAAAGTAGAAATTAGTAACCAGATTATAAAACAGAATTAAAGCTGTGTGAATGCATGTTTATGTATGTTTACAAACTGTGCACAAATTCCATACAACGCGTTCCAGGCACCATCTGGCACTGTACGGAAACCGCAACAGTTTGTCGCTAAACCCCTTCAGCCAGCTTAAGAGACCACCGACTCCAATCTGCACGCGTTCCATCGGAAGTTTGCGTTTTCAGCTTGTGACCATGCATGATAACTTATCACCGGAACCGTGTGCATCATACAAAACGGGTTTTGATCCTCCCGCGCACCCGTTTCGGCGCCAAAAAAGCGCTCAGAATGTGCACTTTTCAAGGGGAAGTGCATCTTTGAAAGTGCAGCTCAAGGGCATTGTTGCACGTCGTTGCACGCGCCGTCGATTACGAATTCTATGAATATCATGTCTGCAATCTGGAAACTCACTTTGGGACACCTCAGAAGTCTGACTACTGTAAGATAGGTCATGTGTCAGCGAATTGCCCTTTCAATGTACTTTCGAACAAAAACCGTGCGGCCGAGACAGAGTGGTCATCAATTCGTGGGCGAAAAGACAAAATCAGCGTTAAAAAACGGTCGTTTTTTAGCACTCACAAGAAATGTAGACCCGACTGATTGACAGCAGACGGAGAAGATGAGTTTAATAGTACACACGGAGAAGTTGTGATTGAGAAGGAGATATTAATGCGGCAGCCACGAAATGGTGATTTTTTCGATCGAAAAGAAGTCAGTGAGACCACCCGATTTAATCGGAGAAATGGCGCTATCTCGACGCCAGATGAGAACGTGATGACAGGAAAGTGCAAAGAATACAACCAAAAAGACAAGAATTAGCTTTCTGGGAATGTTCCAAGACAGAACTCAATGATAGGGAGCACTTACAGTCAAGCCATTTCCAGTTTTCAATAAATTAATTTTTAATTTGCGTATTTTCTCTTAAAACTGGTAAAAATGATCTTCTTGACCTTATAGGTCGTTTTGGAAGACAAAGAAAGTGTGTTTTGTTTTAGCACACATGGTTAACTACGTTTTCAACTGTGTAATCTTATCACGTATATACCTATCACGTGACAAAATTCACTAGTTTTCAGTCAAAAATGTAAAAATCGAAATCACTTTACTTTGCATATCTTTACGTCCTATTACCAACTCAAATATCAATTTAATAACTGAAAATAACTGGAACTATTTATTGAAGGCCAAATGGTGACTGTCCAGTGAAACGTTGCTCTTTCTGAATAATGTTTTCAAACAAATCGTATTGTTCTGCGGCAAATCGATTTGAATTTGATGAATCGCTATGTAACCGTAATACGGAACTGTAGAACCTTAAAGTCTTTAAACCACAGATTTGGAAAAAAAAACTTATCCAAAAAACAGCTATCCCTCTAAAAAAATGTTTTTTTTGTAATAAGAAATCAGGTTTTCTCAATAAAAAAATTGGAAAATGTCGAAGTACAGCAAAGGTCCGTGTCCGAAAAGGAACTATTAATTACTCCCATTAACAACTCTCGGCGTTCACCACAACCTACTTACCATTTGTGATCCACAATGCACATAAAAAATGATTTCTCATGGTCGTTTCAGCGCTGAACGATCATCACTATTCTCGCACTCAAAGCACTTTTCGCTCTTAATGAACACCATTAATTCGATCTCTGTTTTGCGTCTAGACACTTCTCCTCGCTGACGATCCGCGCATCTTAATGTGTCAGGTATTAACAGCGCCTCCACGCTTATCGAGCTCCCAATCACTTTTTGCCCTTTTTTGATTGATCTCCACAAAGACGACGTCTTTTGTCGACTCAAAGAAAGAGATCGTAGGAATCGTGCGAATAGGCTCTTTCGCCTAATGTTCCGTGACTCACGGCACAATAATTCGGTCGTTCGCTTCGATCAACGCCGTCTTCAATCGAATAAACATGAGGGCATCGACCACGGCGGAAGTTCGAAATCGGGCGCCATGGAAGAAGCGTCAAAGTGGTTATCATAACAGAGAAGCGGCAGCAAAACAGTAAAAAAGCGTCCGGAAAAGTAATCGTGATAAGGAGCGAAGTGGTCACGTCAGTGGCGCCAACGGCACTTTCGGTTTTTGTTGTTAAAGAGATGATTAAATAAGGAAAGTGCACTTCGATTAGGAAATCATCATATGGGGAGCGACGAACAGTAGTGTTTTATCAATCGTATACATTACCGATTAATGGCACCATGTACGGTTTCAAAAATATAAAAAGATTTATTTTCATTATTTGAGATGTTTAACTTAAGTAGAATACGCAAAAAGGGTTAAAAGAATACTTAAATTCTGTAACAACGATTGAAATAACTAATAAAGGCGCCATGTTGTTTTTGATGAAAACTTAATTTAACAATTCGAACATATTTTACTGAGAAAACAAGTCGATTTCCCACAGAAATTGAATTAAGGAAAACAACGCTCTGCTTTCGAGACAATCTGGTTGAGTGAACCAAAAACAACTGCAATTCTATTTTAACAATAGATATGTACAAAAATTCTTTTAAATTAAGACATAGTTCAAGTACAGTTCTTGTCCTAAATTCTCAATTCAGAAGCAACTCGCAAATCGTATCGGTGAACAGAAAACATTGTAAATTCACATAATCACATCCTTTTGCGGATTCATGTTCTTGCTCGTTCTCCCACGACTGCGTGGGACGTTACGCAAACAGTGACCATGTAATCGGCAAAAAAGATTTGGATGAAATGCGCGACAGGGGCATCATCAATCCATAGTAGCAATTACACGATTTTTGCCTAAAAACGATGGACGATTATTCGTTGCTGACCGTTTCTGCGCAACGGAAAATAACATATGTATTTTAAGAAAAGCAATCAAGGTTAATCCCGTGCACCTGGGTGTCGACCAGACTCGCGTGTTTCAATATTGTAATTAAAGGATTAAGGCTTAGGACGGAGAGCAAATTTTAATAATTAGGGAAAGAGCTAAGACACCAAAGGTTAGCAGACTTAAGAAGAGTGTTTCAGGTAGTTCTGGATACATTTTCGTTTGGTTATAATTAGAATTTCAATTATGGAAATTGAACACTAGAGAATATTGTTTAGAAGTAATGTCTTGATAATGAGCTTTTGCAAAGTATTTTTCATTACGGTCTTCATTTGCACATCAATATTTCGAATACCCTAAGTATTTCCCGCGAATTGGCGGGAGAAAAACGCGCGTTAGAGAGCAAAGACTGCCTGGCATGTGTCCAAGACTGCGCAATTAAGCCGTTGCCGAAGTCACTCGCCAGAGGGGAAACGCTGCTAAGAGATCCCCTCGCGTCCTTTGTCCGCAGACGCTACGAAGTCGACGCGAACGCACTCGAAATGAGAACCATAAGGGTTCCCCGAGCGCAAAATCGCGAAAAATAAACAAAATAAACGGCGTTGACTGGGTTTGGCGTGTTCCACACAAAAAAATTACGAGAAATTTGTGTTTACTGTGACGCACTTTTAAAGCTTATTTGTTTATCGGTGTTTGAGGTAAGCGCAAAGTCGGGAAAGCCACATGATTTTAGGTTGAAATGATTGAATTTTTGAACAAAAGTAAGTAAGTTTAAAGTCAAGCTACTCTTTATCAGCTTAGGAGTTCTCAAAACGAACGATTTTAACCTTAAAGCAAAGTAGTGTTTTTCGACAATGTGAGCCCATATTCTTAACCCATACTCTTCCCAAAGATCTGTTTACCGTGTCTACACAACTAATAACCAACGGAAACATGGGAAACAGCACTGTTTATCATGGAATAAATAAACAAAAACAACGCCTCGAGCTTTGAGCGAACAGTTAATTACAAATAAGCTCTTACCGAACCACGCATGTAATCCTGCGCTCCAGACTTACTCCGGATCCCTTCCTCATCCGCTTAGCGCTCCGTACGTGTTGGAAGAACGCCAGAAGCGCGCGAACTGAGCCGGAGACAATTAAAAATGCATGGAACGGAGGAAAAGAAGGGAGTGAATTTATGTTTGTTGCATGTTAAATTTTTGTTGGAAATTTAAAAGAGATTCGACGCGATCGACAGAAAACAGAAAAGCGAAAAAGAGGACAATGACAAGAAGATGCAGATTAGCCGCGGTTGAGTGCCGGAGAGGTCGAAGAACGAGGCGGAAGGGAAACCGAGATGTTCGCGAAACAAAAACGCAATTGTTGGAAGAGGGCAACGCAAAGTGACGATGTGAATGTTGCGATTGTCAGAGGGACAGCTGGAAGAAGAAATGAAAAGTTAAGAAAAAGCGATGTCAGTTTCCCCAAATCAGTGATTTTACGACGTGATGAATAGAATCATTCATATTATTTAATTAAATGCAAAGTTTGTATATTTTTTAATAAAACGATATTAATGTTGAGCCCAAAATCAGAAAAGTTCTCCTCACTTTCATATCACACACTTCCTAACACCTGTTTGCTATGAACGCGTGATGTCGTAATCGAGAACTTCTTTCCTCGTTCCTTCGCAACAGCTCTCACTCACAGCGTAGGTCAGCTGACATTAACCAGCATAACGACCACGGCTGTCTACGCAACGTTTCCCGCCAAATTTTGCACAATTTCTTCAGCTGCCTCCGTTCATTCGCAAGACGTCGGCTGCAACGCCAAAAATAAATTATGGCATGTTTCCAAATGAGCGCTGCGAGCGAACGAGGGAAGACTTCGTGAGCGCCTTCGTTGACGTCGGCGACAAACTCTTTTGGGGATAAATGTTGCGAAATTACGCGAGTGGACCGCGGAGGAACATACTAGAGACGAAAGAAAGAACGGAAAATAGGGAAGACAAGTGGAAGATCACCCTTTAAACGACTTTTAAAGATGGAAAACATATTGCAAAAAAACGACTGATGAAGCAAACCTATAAGCAATGGGGGATACTTCATTTGCCAGAAAATCTTCTTGCAACTGCCTTTCTTAAAACAAATATGCTGTTAATTTTGCCGATTGGTGCAGAATTTGTTATGAAATCAATTGGTGTAATGCATAAATCTCGAATAAATGATTAATGTGATGAAAAGATGTCGGAAGACGCGAAAACAACGAATAAACCCCTTGTTTGCATACGCTTCACACAACTCAGCCTCATCGCAGCAAATGCAACGAATAATCACTGTCATTTGTCACCGGTTTGGTCATTAATAAAAGCTAAGCGATAAATCAGGTACCTAAGCGCTTTCGGTGTCATTAATTCCCGAGAAATAAAATACTAGAGACGAACTTTCCTCATTCGTTGATTAGAGGATGTGCCGGGAAGTGATGAGTGGTAACAAACAATGTCAGGACGTCCGATCTTCTGTCACAGGAAGAAATATATAGGTGAGTAAAAATATATTTGCACAAGGTTATGGAATACTCTGATGATCTTGTAAACTGCATACTTTTACAAGATAGCTAACTTCGAAATTTGAACATATCTATGAATAACGTCCAAAAAAACCGGTAATGACAAATACATCTGTATACTGTCACAACAAACACACACCAAAAACTCATATTTTTGGTTCCACTGGTAAATTCTAAATCCGATTTGAATAACACAAATCGATTATGTTCACAAGTGGAACGAACGTATTAAGCTACCGAGCTATAAAAGCACAAGTGTCGTCCTACAATCATCATCCTCTTCTACTGTTTATTCAACATGAACTCTACTGCGATCATAGTTTTACTCGTCTCTTTGGCTCTCCTTCTTCAAATCGCCTTTTGCCGACCTGGAGGTTACGGTTACAGTATGGGAGGCGGTTGGGGTGGTGGATACCCGTCGTACGGAGGAATGGGAATGGGAGGCTACGGCGGTGGATACAGTATGATGGGAATGGGAGGTGAGTGCTTCTTGCAAAAGCAAATCTAATGAATAAACATAAATTAGGTGGCTACGGTTATTACGGACGTCGCTAATTTATTCTCGTGGAAGAGAAGGCTCTTATCACTCTTATCCTTGCTTTTGCAAAGTTTTCTTACTATAACTGCCAATAAAACTATTAATCAGTAGCTGCGTTGTCGTAAGCATATTAAAGAAATAGTATTAAGTAACACATATTAGAATTGCAATAATCGTAGAAAACCCAAAATTACGATATAAAACGACACAAAACACAAGAAATTCGTTCAGTTCATCGTAAGATCAGTGAAACAACGGTCTTACGTGTTGCAAAATCCCGACTTAAATGTGTAATATGTCAAAAAGGCCGTGCGACTCCGTAGTTTGCAACTCTGCTGCGTGTTCCTCATCAATCAGACGTCTTTTACAGAAAGCTCGTATTTCTCCGCACTTTGAACCTTCTTCGTCTGAGCAATTCACTCCTCAAACAGCTGCCCTCATTTCTGAAGTTGCATCCGTTCGTTTGTAGATTTGTTGCAATCAATCACAACGTACAAACGCCCTAAGTGCATACATATTGTCCAACGTGCACAAACTGTCCTAAGTTGAGCAGATTATGCAAATGGTATTCGTCTGCCATTAAAGAAACCTCGCTCGGACTCTGATTTACGACTTCTCCCTTTCAGTGGTTCTGAATATGCAAAACACGCCTTCGTTGCATTCGTCTTTGAATACTTTCCTGTATTCTGAAGACTCTTAAAGCTTTCAAACAGACTTTCCTGAAATCAATGCACAAGTGATGCTGAAGGCTGTGCAACTCAGCTTTTTAAAAAAAGCAATCAGCGTTGGGCAAACAGTAAAGTGCAAACGGGCCAGTCAGTCAATTTTCGCTTCGAATCGGCTTTCCTCTCTTTGAGATTGTTTATTCAGCGATGATCGTCGCGTTTTTTGCGTTGAGTGTGCGCGGGAAAGAACGAAAGCACGTGCACAATTGCGCGCTGAGTGCGTAAAAAAGCGAGCGCGCGGGGAGAAAACAAAATGTCGCAACATTTGGCGCAGAGTGCAAATAAACGAACGATTTCGATGGATTCGCTTTGGGCAGTTAGGGAACGAGTAAAGTGTTAAAAAAAGCATTTTTTAAAATGAATTCTACGTCTAAATGTCAGATTAGCAAGCGATGGACTAGCAGCATTCCAATGCATTTCAGACATTCATTTCGTTAGTTTTTACAGCAAAAATACAATGCAGTTCTTAAACGTGCTATAAATGGATTATTTACAGAAGAACGACCCCAATTCGGACCCGGCGACCAATCCAAAACAGTCTGAACCGAATTTGGTGATTTGCAGAATTGAAAAACCGTGGTCACCTGTTCCGAATTTAAACTTAAAGGGGGATCCCAGAATCCGTATTGGTATGGCTTGTTTGTGATGGAATCTTTAAAAGTTGGATTGCATTGATTAGAATTTCGTTAAGGGTAGTCAACAAAATAGTAAAGAAGACTCTTTGAGCTCACAATCAGTCAACCCACGTCGAACTTATTGTTTCCATAAAAGACCATTAAAATCTAGTTTACACACACTTCCTGCAGTGTTTTTTAGTTTTTCTCAATCCGAAGGAACCCATTTCACCAAAATTTATCGTCAACGTCGTTCGATAAATTCGTATTCAATCGCTTTTTACGAGCGCAATAGAGAGCCGCGTGAGTACTCTTATCGACGGCGACCACCCGCATTTCTCCGAACATGTGTTTCAATTGGTGTTTTATAGTGGTTTTTGCCCTCTTTCCGTGACTCTTTCATCACTGTCCTGGGACTCAAAAAGCCGCCGTACGTGCCCAAAAAACATCTTAAATCCAAGCCATAAAAGATATTTATTTTCGACTATAAAGAATTAAAGAGGAGAAAAGAAGCGTTCGAGAGGGAGCGGATAAATATTATCTCAGCGGCGAGTTTTGTTCTCTGACGTGCGTTGTTTTATGGACACTCGTTAGCAGAAGTTATAGATGACTTTCAGTTTTTTGATAGTCGACTGACTGAAACAAAACCAACAGACAGGGACGAGTTTAGTTAAAAATGATTGCAAACACAAAGCAAAAGTTTAGAAAGCATGAAGACAAAAATTTAGGCAATATAAAACCTCTTTGTGATAAGTGATTAGCAAGTAGAGCTAAAGAAATATCAAACTATTCACGTAAGAATGAAATCGCCATGTTCAAATAAGTTTATTCTCTTTCATCTGAAATTCAGGGTAAACGTGCCAAAACAGCCAAAAAATCAATAAATCTCGGCAAAAATTGGAAACGGTGTTCGTTTAATATTTTGAACCATAACAACCCCATGGGAATGATACACTACAAAGATTCTGGTATTGTAGTGCCTGGTAGTGTAGTGTCAGGATTCCTTTTCTCGAGCGCCGGCTACTCAGTTGCTACAATGACTTTGCATTGATCTCGAGTGACCCAACTGCAAATTGAGGAAGCAATCGACCGACAAACCACGTCGTTACAGGTCGTAGCGCGTCATAATTCGAAGCGGCCTACCAAAATGAAGACAGCTGCCATTAGCGCATCGTTCTTTTAAATGTTAAGTTAAAATATTTTTCGCACTCTTTTCTGACCTTTCTGTTTAAATTCTGACGAGCCTGTTCTTTGAATTTCTTTTGGGGTTGTTGTTCCATTTAATAAAGACTATACTGTTTACCGTGTACCAACAGTTTGTATTATCAATCGTTTTTGATAACAGTAAAATAAGTGTTGAAAACAACTACCCTTAAGCAAACGACAAACAAATATTAAAAGTGTTTTCATTGGCAATACATACACAGAAGCAAAATGTATTCAAATTAAAATCAATATATTGTCTTAAGCATCATTTTTTATTTACGGTAGAGTACGGTATTCCGTTATAGAACGACCGAAATGAACGCTCCGTTCGAGTGTATCTCTTCCTCAACAATTTAACCGACACGGCAAAGACCGTAATCCTCACAAGATCTCTTTGTGCAATAACCAAACAGCCTAATTCGGTCTGTCGGCATCGGCACATACGTTTCGCATTTGTATAATTTGCGTCATTTCCTAACAAAAGCCACATTTGCATTTGTCTGGATCGCAGCTGGAGGTTCGCACATTTCTCACGTACTTTCCTGAGCTGCTTTGTTGTCTGAGGTCACACGACGACTGTCTGTTCGGATACGAGTTTAATGCGTTTATGCGCAATAAAGATGAGAAGTAGACTACTAACGGAGAGTTGCGAAGCGACGGATTGTCGCTGACAGGTAGTCGCGCCGTATTTTGTCGCTGTTGGGATCATTTTTCGACCTTTAGACGACACATCGCAACATTCCTTTGTTGCACTTTAGTGCGCACGGCGGCGTTGGCAAAGGGAAACAGACGATTACGGCTTCGATAACCAGCGAGGCACCCGAAAGTGATAAAAGGGCACTGAAATGTTGCGATCCAAAAGAGAAAAATACAGTGTTGTCAACCGTTGGATGGGGAACCGTGAAAAGAAGCTTCTTTTGTAGAGCAAGAAGAAGTTGGCTACATTGTTAAGAACAAAAAACGCTGAAATCGGTTTGTAGCCGGTTTAACACGCCCGAAAAATGTTCACATAAAAGTTATATCAAAGGAATATTTTTCGGGCGTGTAGATCGGAAGAGCGGTT
>KI649059.1:16358-26483 GCA_000505645.1 Steinernema monticolum
ATTTAGCAGACGCGGAACAAACCATAGAGAAAACACAAAGAAAGTACGACGAGTACATAACAGGAATCGACGCATCAATCGACAAATTCCACAACCTGAACTCTTTGGCAACCCTCAGAATGGCAGAACTCGACCAACAAATGTTGATCTACAAACAGCATCAAGTTGCTTTACCTCCGATGGTGCAACAGTCGACTCCGCCAACATCTGTCTCTACAACGTCTGTCACATCAACGATAGTCCCTCAAGCGTCTACTCAACCAACGCCGACTACGCAAACGTCGACCTCTCAAACGTCGGTTTCTCAACCGCCGACTCCTCAAGCGTCGCTTTCGCTATCAACTCCAACAACAACAAGTGCGATATCAGGTGTTATATCGTCACACAACGCACCGCCAACAGTCACTACAACGACGACAACAATGCCGACAACTCAAGTGGGTCAAGCCGGTCAACAAGGACTTCCAGCGCAACATATGCCTCAACCTGGACAGTACCAACCACCACATTTTTACGTTCCAACGTCATATATGTATTACCCGCAGGCACAGCCCGTGTTCTCAACATATCAACCGTATCAACCTTACCAGCCATTTCAACCATTTAACCCCATGAATCAAATGTATCAACCGGTTTATCAAATGCCACCAGTCGACGAACTGCCAGACATCGCTATCCCTCCATTCGATGGCGACCCATGGAATTATGATAGTTTCTGGAACAGTTTCAACACTCAAGTCCATCAGAAGAGGACATCAAATTTGAAAAAATTCAACATCCTGAAGCAAGCCTTAAGAGGAAAGGCAAAAGAAGCGATCGACGCCATTCAAGTGACCGACGCCAACTACACTCGTGCAATCGATTTGCTGAAATCACGCTTTGGCAACGATAGCGTTGTAGTGTCGACTCTGTTTGATCGACTTCGTGATCTACATATCAATTCAAAAGATTCTTCCGACACCTTAGCTCTGTTTGATCAAGTTATTGCAACGACTGAACAGTTAGAACAACGAGGGATGGATCTTAACAATCCCATCACGAGAGATTTGATTCTTGGCAAATTTCCAAATTTTATCAAACGTCATGTCTACGAGACGGAGTGCGCAAAGCCCTTCCAGATGTTTTCCGACTTTACCGAGTGTCTGCGTCGCAAAATCGAAACATCTGCTGCAGTTGATAAGAAGATTCATCTAACAGATCAAAGGAGTCCGCAGACAACAAAGCGCAACACCGCGCCAGACGCAACATCTGCCGGAGCGCGACATCTAACACCTGGTAAACCGAAACATCTGCCCTCTGGCAACTCGGGTACCAATAATCAACCGAACAATGACCAGCACTCAGAGGGATCGAGGAAAAGCAACAACTCTAACAACTTTTCAACGAAGTGCATATTCTGTAGACGGACCAATCATCGCTCTACTGATTGCCTTAGCAAACCTACAAAGGAAGAAAGACTCCAGTATTTTATAGACAACAATTTGTGCCAGAATTGTTCCTCTAACCGACATGTGACAGCCGACTGTCAGAACAACAAACGCTGCTTCAATTGTTCGCAACAACACCATACAACACTTTGCTCGAACATCAAAGCAGCAGTTTCAAAAAACGCTTCGAAACAAAAGAAGACAACAACGGTGACGACAGTCACTCAATCATCAACACTCTACAAAAAAGGAGTTTTACCTATAGGTCAAATTTCTGTAGCAACAAAACAGGGACACCAACAAGAGATTCAAGTGCTCTTCGACACAGGATCTACGAATTCGTTCATCGACGCAGAAGTGGCTGAATCGATGAAATGCGAAACCCTCGGTTGGGAGGATTTACTGCTAATGGCATTTGGCTCCACAGAAGCACGACCGGTCAAAGCAGCAATCCATGAAGTGATCTTGAAAACAGCCGAAGGCGAATCTCTCCCGATTAGAGTAATCAATCAAGGAAAGATGAATTTACATTATCAAACTGCAAAACTCACCGAAGAGGACATCAACTCTGACGATTTCTGCAAAAACAAGATTGTGAGCAGCTACAGTAAATCTAAACGGTTACAAACCGTTGTACCAAAGCTACTAGTGGGAACTGACTACGTTTGGAGCATACTCACTGACCCAAAGAAGAGAATTCGACTTCCATCAGGATTGAACATGATCCCCAGTCTGTTTGGATATCTGCTGTCAGGAAAGCAAGCTGCAGATATACTAGACGACAGCATCATAACGACTGACGTCATCTATTGCATGACAAACATTACCGAAGAACTCGACAGGTATTGGAGCTTGGAGTCAGCTGGAACTGAAGCTTTTCGAGGACCGGCGGAGGAAGAACGAGAGAGTCAAAATCAACGTGTGCGAAACCACTTTGCACAAAATGTTGAGAAGCGTGACGACGGATACTATGTGCGATTGCCATTTAAAGACTCATGCGATCAACTCCCCGACAACAAAGCTATTGCGATGAAGCGCTTGGCAGCGCTAATTCGTCACCTCAAGAACAACGATCGACTTCGCAAAGCATATCAGAAAGTGTTTGACGACGAGCTGTCGAAAGGAGTGATAGAACGAGTGCCCTTTGATAGAATTAATCAAGGAAAGATCATTCACTATTTACCACATCAAGCCATTGAAACTCCGAACAAGGAGACAACAAAAGTGCGAAAAGTGGTCGACGCTTCGGCACACTTCAAAGGAAAACCATCACTTAATGACGTCATCCACCAAGGACCCACAATGATTCCGAAGATGACCGAAATTTTCAACCGATTTCGTTTTGGCAGCACGGTTATGATAGCCGATGTCGAAAAAGCTTTTCTACAAGTCAAAATCCATGAAGATCAACGCGATGCTCTCAGGATTCTGTGGATCAGAGATTTTGACCAACCACTCACGCCCGACAATTTAGTCATCTACCGTTTTACGAGACTTCCATTTGGGATTATAGCATCCCCGTCAATTCTGGGCTTAACAATCAACCATCACTTAGAACAAAGTGGTAACCAACAGACTAGAGAGTTAATTGATGATATTTATGTCGATAATGTCATAATAACTGACAACAATCAGACCGTAATGGAAACTCTCTACACTACGCTGAAAACACTTTTTGCGGAGATGGGAATGAACTTGAGAGAATTCGCGTGCAATAAGCAGGAAATAATCAAGCAGATTCCATCAACGGATTTAGCAACTTCTACAGTTCAAAAAGTGTTAGGAATCACATGGGATTCAGCGACCGATTTACTTCACATCAATCTCAACAGCTTCGAAATGTCGACTATGACAAAACGGATTGCGAGCCAACAGTTAGCAAAGAATTATGACCCTCAAGGATTCATGGTACCTTTACTGCTAAAAATGAAATTAACACTCCGATCGCTTTGGAAAGAAGGCTTCGAATGGGATGAAGAAATCGATGAAAATTATCAGCAGATGTGGCACGAAGCTCTACAAATGTGCAACGGCTACAAAACGACCATTCCCAGAAATGTTTTAGGAAATGGACCCTACAAAATTGTGACTTTTACGGATGCGAGTATGCTAGCGATCACAGCTTGCGTCTACTTTGTATCGTCAACCACTTCACACATCGTTATGGCAAAATCAAAGCTTATTCCGCTTAAACAAGTGACAACAATTCCGAAGGCCGAGATGGAAGCAGTGACCTTAGGAATGCGATTAATGAGAAGCGTTTGGAATGCTATCGAACGAAAAGTCAAAGGAGAAATCGAAGGCTTCTTGCTGACAGACTCACAAATAACCTTGGCATGGTTGAAATCTACGTCTCTGCCTGATAGCGCCGGTCTTCTTGTGACTAATCGACGAGCAGAAATTAACGCAATTAAACAACAACTCGAAGAAAATGACCTTAGGCGACAACTGTCAATAGAGTTCGGTTACGTGAACACTAACGACAACCCAGCCGATCATGGGACTCGAGGACTAACAAAAGCTCAACTCAACAATTCCAACTGGTTTTTTGGACCAACCTTTATCATTGCTGACAAATCTACTTGGAATGCAGATCTTTTCAAACTCCCCGACGACAAAGGCGAGTCGATAGATCTACAAGTTCAGGTCAACGCTACATCTGTGAGTACAACGTCGTCACTTATTCCGTGGGGCAGATACTCGACGTTAATCGCTTTAAGGAGAGTGACCCGTGTGATTCTTAGAGCATTAAAGAGCTTTATGAAGTCGCTTTCCGCTTCGAAACAACAAACAATTATCAACAATTATCCGGAAATTAACAACACAGATGAACCTACAAGCACCTTCTGCTTTTTAGTAAGGTGTCACCAGAAGGAGAATGTAAAAATGGAAGCGATCGACGAAAATCTAACACCGTTTCTTGACGAAAAGGGGATTATTCGGTGCGGAGGCCGCTTAGGCAAAAGTGACCTTCCCTACTCAACAAAGCATCCTATTTACATTCAACCGAAAACCGATCTTGCCAACTTGCTCATCGACTTTAGTCATGCGCATGATAACGACGCTCATGTCGGAGTGGCACAAACAATCAACAGATTCCGTACGAAATGCTGGACGCCACGACTACGACAACAGGTCAAATCGAGACGCAGGAAATGTGTTAAGTGTCAGAAGATGAACAACCGACCTTTTCGATACCCGAACATGACAGCGCTTCCAGCTCGACGTTTAGTGCAAGCTCGACCATTTCAACATATTGGACTGGATTATTTTGGTCCTATCGACATTAAACCCGACGGAAAGTGTTATGGCTGCATTTTGGTCTGTACAGTAACTAGAGCGGTACATATCGAAGTAGCTATTAACCAATCAACAATTTCATTTATCAACGCCTTTCGTCGTTTTATCGCGAGAAGAGGAGTACCAGAAACGGTAACATGTGACAACGCCCCTCAATTCAAGTTGGGAGCGGAAATTCTCAACGAAATTATTCGGGAAACTCAAATTCAACAATTTATGAACGACCGCGAAATTTCGTTTTTCAACATCACACCATATTCTCCTTGGCAAGGTGGAATGTATGAGCGATTAATCGCAAGTGTGAAAGGCGGAATGAAATCGGCTTTTGGAACAATTAAGCCGACGTTGGAAGTCTTGTGTACAACGCTTCCGGAAATCGAAGGATTAGTCAATGAACGACCACTCACTTATGAAGAAGACGACTTTGACAGTCACCCAACTATAAGACCCATCGACCTTATCCAAAAAGGGATTACGTTAACTCTTCCAGTCGAGAACGCCCGACTTCCCAGTGATGACTATCACCCATCAACGGAAGAAGCTCAACTTAAGACCCGACAACAAACAGTAGAAGCTTTACATGCTTCAGTAAAGTCGACAGGATTCTTTTGGAAGAAATTTACTAAAGGGTACGTGCCATCGCTCCGACAACAACATAAGCATAACATGGCAAAAAGCAAGCGATCAAGCCGTTATTACCCAACAACAGGAATGATTGTGTTAATAGTTGATGAGTGCCAACCGCGAAATCATTGGAAAATTGGACGTATAACAAAGCTCTACAAAAATTCGGACCAACAAACACGAGAAGTTGATTTACGACTGCCGAACGGGCATTGTTTAAAAAGACCTGTCAACTTATTAGTGCCACTCGAAATTGATGGAGCGGAGTTAAGCGAAGATATCATCAACTCTTCCCAATCCGACAAGCAGTTACAGACGAACGAACCAGACGCTAACAAGCCGGCGGTCCAATTAACACTTCAGGACAAGAGGTCACATCGGTACGACTTGCGCAAGCGCAAAAGTGTGAACTACAAGGACGATGACCTCGACGACGAAGTGGTTACTGTAACTACCGTAAACACAAATCGCTCAGTGAGAAGCCAACAGTGGAATCCAACAGCAACGCTGTTTCGTTTGATGTGTTTGATATGCATTCTACACGGAATAACTGCCAACCAGAATGGATTATCGATCAAATGTACGACATCTGACGTGACCATTACACAACATGGAATGGATTCAATAGAAATCTGTTTTGAAGACATATGCTCAAAACGAATCCATCCCGAACAACAAGAAATGATTTACCCTCCTCCACAGGTGGCAACAAGACAATTTGAAATCACAGTAAAAGGAATAGCATCAGGACAATTCTACAACATTCACAGAATGTGCGACGCCATGAATTTTTGTGAAATTATCGACTGTTTTTTCTGCACTGCTCACTTCTTTAACTTCCAATGTTTCCCTCGAACAACAATCGTACTTCTCGGAATTATTATCTACGTGGGGATCGTTCTGTTCTATCAGATAAAGCATCTTCCTCGCTTATCGGCGTTTATCCGCTCAAGAGTGCGAAATTGGATCCAGCGATGTCGACGGCAAAGACAAGTTGGATCTGATGACGAAGCAGAAAGGGCAGCAGACGTTATTGCACTTTCCGATCGACCAACACAAGAAGCGGCTAACACAAATAACGTTGACACTGGCGACGCTGTTGAAGACGACGCAGTTTCAAAGTACTCAAACGTCACATATCGGCATCGCATATCTGACAGCGACCACTCGTATGGGTCAATTCACAACGAAGAGATTGAGGAAGCTAAGGCGGCGGAACCCGAAGCTACGGTGGAGGAACCGCCTCGACGTACAAAAGCAATAACGTTTTACCCATCACGTATACAAACCCATCTAGCATGTTGCATGATCGTGTTTCTACTCCCAACAACAGCAGCTAACGGATTCAGCTGTCAGAACGTTAACGCAATTTGGAGCCATGGGCGGTTGTGCGTAAATCAAGACAACAACGTCACATGCAGCGATCACATGACAGAGATCCTTAAAATCAACGAAATTCAGCGGACAAGTTGTCTACAAGTCCATCATCAATACTCAAAAATCATGAACATTCGGATTACGTGGCAGAAGATGGAATTGGTTTGTCAAAAGGAAATCCAAAAAGTGACCCGACGAGTCACTCAGAACATTATATCAGAGAAACGATGCTCAGGAATGGGCACATGCTACGGTGACAAATGCTCAAAGATCAGACCCGACACCTACGTAGAAGAACTTGGAGAAGCGAACAACTATCCCGGAACCACGCGTTGTTCTGAAAGCTGCGGAGGAGCGGGTTGCGATTGTTTTTATCTATCCTCCGGATGTTTGTTCTACCGAATCTATTACAAACCAGTAGACGACAGGATCTACACCATCTTCCGCTGTCAGTCATGGTCACCAAGAGTGTCACTTGAAATCACAATCGACAAACTCGACCGAAGCGAGCATATTCGACAAGAAGTGACAATCACACCTAACTCGCCAATAAAAGTGGGAAAAGACATGATTCTGTCCCTAACGTCATTAGCGGTACCACCACTCCCAGTGTTAAGCGCCAGCTTCATTACCGACGACCATGACAAAATGGCAATAGTTGACGAACACCACAAGCCACCGCTCAGCTGTAAAGACTGGGCTCACGCAACGAACTTGAGCTGCGGAGTTATAGACTATTGTAGCTGTGATCCGCAAGAGATCACAGTAAGCTGCATCTGTCAACCCACCGACTCATGGTTTCAACCCATGAATGACGTTACAGCCATCTTACCAGCCGTAAGAAGTATCGTCACCTTCGAAATAGACAAGGACTTCGCGCTCGTCGGTCGAGTAAGAGACGCAGTAACATCAGAAGTCACTCTACAATTATTCAACACCCTAAAGGAGGAACAACGTCAAGTAGATGCAGATGTCTGTACAACCTCGAGCACAGCGTTGGAAGGCTGTTACAGTTGCCGGGAAGGGGCATACTGGACCGTTACCTGCTCCTCAGGAACAAAGGAACTGTTAGGAGAGGTGACGTGTCAGCAGCAGTCATTCCTTATACAATGCGCCCCCGGAGGTGTCATCAACAAAATCCGACTCTTTTTCAATGAAGCTGTCATAGTGGAGAAATGTATAATAACCTGCGGCATAACGCAAGCCGATACCAACATAACAGGCTTATTGCGATACGCCCCCTTGCGAGTGCAAGATGGGCAGAGCATCAAGGTCACGGATAAGTCGAATTGGCCCGATATCAACTCCCTGTGGCAAACAATAAAGGAATACGCGATTACCACGGTAGTGGTCTTCGCGGCAGTGATTATCGCAATTATTCTGACCACGACTTGCGCGCCAATACTGATTAATCTGATAATAGCGACGGTGCAACGAATATTCATCAATCCGGCACTATTCATGCTGATTATAATCCTATGCAATTCCAGCGTTATGGCAACCCAGCAAAATCGGATTATCACTGAAGTGGAACTAGCAACCCAGCGGTTGATTGGGAACTGTGAGAAATTGGACGATCCAATCATACAGCGCAATCTCAAGACATTGGAAGCGGCAGTGAAGAAACTGACCGAGAATAACGTGTGGAACAGAACGGCTAACGTGCAAGAAGCAAGACAACGAGCAAAAAGGGAATATCAGAAATGGAAGCGAGAGCAGTATAACCCGAATCACAAGAAGTCCCAAAAGTAACATTCTGTGATGAACCATATGCTGTAACTTTGTAGTTATAATCTTAATCTTGTTATTATCATTGTATTTCCTTATCCTTTCGGCGGCGGGAATGTCGCGAAATCGCGACCGGCCCCTCTTCCTCACGCCCCCTCCCTCGCGCCCCGAGAGGGGGATAAAGGGAGCGCAAGGGGAGGAGCCGGCCATTCTTTTTCTTTTTCTTTCTTATCTCTCCTTAGCTGTCCTGTAACGACTAATCTACCTTATTATATCTTATTATCTACAAACAATAAACTCTACATATAATCCCTGCATCAATTAACTATAACAAAGCGTTGTCGACTTCCGCAGTTAACAGAAAATTAAAAGGAACATACTTCTGGATGTGGGACAGAACGATTAATGCAAATTACAAATCAGCTTCTAAGGAATTTGAAGTAATCTTCACTCAGACTGACCTCAAGAGGGTAAGGGCATGATTTTTAACCTCAAAATACACTATATATATTTAGTGCACATCTGTAAAATGTCGCCTTCTTCGAGAGAAGTACGCTGATTGCCTGAAAGTCGACCTCAGATGTGTAAGTTTTGGAATATTTAAGATACTTCCCGTACAGTGGTTTCTTAGGAACAATGTAACGGATTTCCGCATGGATTACCTGAAGAACTGAAGATCAAAAAGGAGGCAAAAAGCGTCGTAGGATACTGAAGTCCATAATTTGAGTGATGCCTTGTCTTTAGAGGTGCCTAGTTGTTCTTCCAACCCGTTTTGGCGGTGAGTGGCACAAGACAGAAGTAACAGTAAATTATGAAGGGCGCACTTTACGAGACGTGATACGTAAGAAGGAATTGCTGCTATTACTGTTATATTTTGAGTCTACAGGTGACCGTGACATTTTTGATCCGTCTATTTGGCGTTGAGTGAAGAAAACCGCAATTCGCAAAGCCGCAATGAGGAGATACGGTTTGACTAGAACAGAAGAACACCGCTACCGCTAAATTTAACAGAATTTCGACTTCACGACCCTTTTTCGTTGCAGTGACTTTACGATTAACGAAATCGACGCGAATAGAGCGCATCAACCGTGAAACTTTAGTAGAGTCGAGCTACAGTTACAGCTGGGCAATAATTTATTAATACTGAAATATCACGAACAATCATAAATTCTTAGAAAGATCCTTTCCCTTGTCGTCGCACATAAACCGTCTCTTCAGAGCAATGACAATCCAAAGTATCGCCAACATACAGCTGAGCGGAGATGAGCCATTCACAAAGATATCACAAAATTCATTATGAAGTCCCTGGTCACATCCATAATAAGCACTGAAGAGAGTTCGGAAAATAAAGAGATAATATATAACCTAAAATGGTAAGAAGACTATGTGTAAATCAATGACGAATCTCACATTGATAATCAATCCTTGCATACATCCAGGCTGCCATATTCCACGATATATGCACAAATCAATGATAATGACTGCGAGATCGATGTAGGAAATAAATGAGTCACCAGAAAAGTGGGATTCCGCGGGAGTGGATGTGTGGAATAAGCTGTCGATTAAAATGCCTGCTGTTGATAAGTTAACTATAGCAATGACTATGTAAAACATAGCAATGACCATGTTAAAGGGACCCCGTCCAGGTTGGTAACCCCTATGTTTTTAT
>KI649085.1:10893-21576 GCA_000505645.1 Steinernema monticolum
TTGAAACCAATATAAACAGTAATCCGATACTAACAATACCACGAAGGTACGTCTCGGGGATCGGTGCTTGACGAACAGGTCTGCACTCGCATGTCTTTGGCTTCAGCTGGTCGGTTGAAGGCTTGGGTAAGGAAGACATAGATAACTCCTTGAATTTGGCTATAAAATTGAGAAGTGAACACTATCAAGCGCAATTGACGCATACCCACTCATAATGATTAATCCTGCAGAAGTGGCCTCGGCAACGGGATACGTGGTCTCTACTCCTATTTCAAGTCCAATTGGGTAAATTGCAAACCCAAAAGCACCGAACAAAGATATCGACAACGCAACCCACCATTCTACGTTTTCATGTTGAAAGGAAACAGCCAAACTAGATCCGGCAATGCCCGCAATCATAAAACTTATTTTCATTGTTTCTGTGAACTTTTTTGTTTTGTCGACATAAATTCCGCTTATGGCAGATCCAACCAGTCCGGAAACAATGAGTGCTGAACCCATCACACCGGAAAATGTACTCGAATAGCCTTTAACACACAATGACGGTTGCAGGTTGTTGTAGAGGGCATTGAAAAGTCCTACTCCTCCACCCAACGCGACTGTCAGCACTATAAAAGACTTATTTGTAAGCGCATATTTCAGATCTTTCAAGAAGCTATATGCTTGTTCCTCATTTTCAGCTGACGCGGAAACTGGAGTAGGAGGTTTGGAGGAGGTCACCGCTAGAGATACTACAGCGGTCACTAGAGCTACAGCCGCAGATACTCCATTCTAAAGACACAATGTTTGCATTGGCCGCAATTAAAAAGCAACTAACCAGAAGAATGAAGCTGAGCGATTGGTTTCCATTGAAACAAGCCGGCGAAATCGAGTACATTGCGGCAATGCCAATTGGATTGGACATTGAAGCGAGAGTGTTAGCTAACGCTCTTTGCGATTCCGAAAACCACAGAGCGGCCATTTTTGTAGGCAGATACATAATGAAGGGTTGAGCAGAAGCTGCTAATATCTGACCAGCAAGAACAACGGCGAATCTCCCGTTTGGTGACAAAAAGTCAAACGATGAAAGAACTCGTAATAGGTTTCCGGCCAAGTTTACCCACGCTCCCACCAGACACTTAAACCAATAAGATAAACATGTGTTGTGGAATTCATGGTACCCCTGGTCGAAGTCCAAACCTGCCAACTGACCACATTGCTACAAAACCGAAAGGTACGGAACAAATCATGAATACGGCGTTAAGAAACACAGCGGCGTTGTCATTTCCATAAAAGTCATTTGTTTGATATGTTACCGGTGCATATGTGATCCACGTCTGAGAAAGGAAAAAGAACTAAATTTAAATCTGCGATATTTACCATGGCGTTTGAGAAGTTGACCATACACACAGCTAGTAAGACGATCCATCGTCTTCTATATTGCCTATAAGCCGGAGTTGACGCTTCCATTCAATCACAAGAAGTGGCAATACCAATGAAAGACGAAGGAAAAGCTACTAACAGATAAAGAATTCTGACTTTGCGTCGTCCGATGAATCATGTTTTTGATCACCCATACCAGACTACACAAGCAGTTTTTATCTAGCTGATTACCGCGTGTCTTTTGCATGAGGTTGTAAATACCAATCACCGAATCCTTTATTATTTATAGTAGACGTTTATCGTCGTATTTCATCTGTGGTTAATCTGTGTGTTCTGTCTTTCTCTCATTTTCTCTCTCGTCTTAACTCGGTTTTCTCGTTCTCTCGCACTTGCGTCCCCTATATTCCCCATCTTGCAACCATAAACCGCTAGGCAAGCTAGTTGGCTGCACAGTTGACGCATTCGTGAGCTGAACTATACAACCTACTACCTCATCCAGCAGGTTGTGGTGCAACTCTCTTATTAATAAAAAACAGCAATTGAGCCGTGTTCTGTGCTTGTCGCATGTTTGCTTATTTTTGACATTTCGCTGTCTTGGTTTGGGCAGGGGTAGGGAACGGGTTGGAGGCTGCAAATCGCAGACAGGAGCAATAGAGAGCATGAAGGGTAGAATAGATGACGATGGACGGGACCACTCGCAATCTACCCGAGGACCGAGCTCGTGTGAACCAATGTCGGACACAAGTTCGGATCTACGGGTTGATCGCAAGCGACGTTGTCCGATGATTACTCAAATGCCCACTGACCATCGCAAGAAGACTTGGCTGGTCATCGCTGTGGGCCCTCCCTAAGTGGGCGGAGCTGACACACATATGCAAGCCGTGCCGAGTTGTGCCGCGACAGGTTGCCCGACTGCTGACCGATCGAATGAGATTAATTTAATCGATATACCGTTAGCCTCAATGAGAAAACTCTTTTGCACAATTCAGCTACAAAGAAAACATTCAAATTTGAAAAAAAAAGAATTAAACGTGGGATTTGGACTGAAATATTGGTTTCAAACATTGCAAAAGAAGAGTTTCAAATGATATTCACTTTGGATAATTAGAAACTTCGATCGGCTGAGAAGGGAAACCTTAGCGGGAAGGACGCGTTTGCACAGACTCACTAGGGGTGACACACTCTAAGGTTTAGCTGTCTTCGTTGTGACGAACTGGCAGTGATGGGGAGGGATGGAAGTGTGACGGAAGGGGAGGGAGCAAAGTCGAGGGCTGCTGCATAGAGCAAGCAGCAATACAGACGATGTTGAGAGATGGCAAGTGGGGTAGCGGGGACTGTAGTGCGAGATTGCGAAAGGGAAAGGCAAGAACGAGAGAGAGAATGGCTTGATTGCGCTCGATCGATGTCCGCTGTGGTGCGGTGCGACGCGTGGCACTGACCGACACCGATTGGATGGCGCCGTCTGAAAGAAGACATGTGGGAGGAAATGCACTTTACCAATCGGCCGGATGGGTCCGATGGTTGGCATCCTCGGCCTAGCAACGGGCCCATGACTCAAAGGGGCTGCGGAAAGAGGTCTTCTTCCTCCGCCAAGTGAATCACTAGAGGATGCTAAACGATGACAACGCTAAGCATTCATCACACAGCGAGTGAGAAATTAGTGACACGAACACAACTGTACAGTGTGCTGAGGTCCTTCGTTCGCAACAGTTGAACTAGATGATCAGTTCGATCGATAACATGTTCACCCCTCAACAGCAAGATGTGCGATGAGCGCTGGGCTCAACGTCAACAATAACCTTGGAATGGGTCCGATACGCTGAGCACCGATCTATCACATTCCATGACGTTGCGAAAAGAAAGTTCAACGTTTTTAAAGGGAAAATTTCTGCTCAAACAATAAAAAGCAACAAAACATTGAAACGATGACTTTCCAATTAATTTCAGAAGTTTAATCAAGAGACATACCGTAGTGTTGATAAACGAGAAGTTCCCTGACTCGAGCAGACGACGGAACTGACACCATTTCGAAATACAATTGCGACGTCAAAGCGAGATAGACGATACGACGTGAACTGAAGCTTCAGCGGTCGCCGTTGTTTAAAAGCTCCCCAGCGAAATCACAAAAAACGGTCTTTGCCACGGCCGACAGACGATCTATCGACGATCAGCCAATCGCCAAATCAGCGTAAATAAAACATTGAAACACCGCCTTTGAAGTCTGCATTCCGATGTCAATGTTACGAAGGGCCACAAGAATTCATAAGGCTGACAGACGAGAAATAGACCGACACCACTGTTGAAGACGCATTTTGGAATGACTGTTCCGTTGAGAAGTCTGAGGAGTAATGCCGGATGTCAAATGGCTACTGGTTGGGGAAGGACATCTGTGGCGTCTGCGAAAGTGCACAAATCAGACGTTTTTTGGGCCATCGCGGCGCGTCAAGCGTCTGGTGGCAATCGGAGACAGTGCTCTCCTGACACGGCGTCGATGCGCCGTCAATTCAGACGTTTTTTTTTGTGAATGTGTTTCTCTTATTCACCCTGTTCCGTTCCATTCGGGTCACTCATTTCCTGACACTACAGAGCAGCCGTTTTGACTAATGTCCTCCATCTTTGCAGGAGGTGGGACCGAAACGAGAAATATCGAGTCACCGATTTGAGGAGCACATCGTGGCGTCTCGTGACAGTTTAAACAATTTTTTACGCCAAGGCCGTGTCTTGATGCGCCATGCTAAACCTCGGCAAACGGTGAGCAAAGCATGCGCACATCGATTGTGGATGTACGAAAAAGTCGTCAACAACGAGAAGTTCACTATCGAAAAACATTGCGGATGTTTTCTCAGGTCTCACAGAAGACAAAAGTTGTTATTTTTCATTATTATTAGAAGAAATACGGAAAGACATCGATCGTTTCTTGTAGACAATTCTGGCTTAAATTCGAATTTCCTTAAAAACACCAACGACACAAAGATTCAAACTAAACATTAAACGAAAAGAGAATAAACTGTTGTATAAACGATGTTTGAGCAGTCCGCTATGTTACAATGGTAAGTGTTGTTCGATGTGTATGTATGTTCGCAAACAACTTGTGGTTTGAAAACTGATATACCTGTTGGTTTTCGATGTGCCCCATTGAAAGTATCTATTCAAAAAGGAGAGCTGATTTCTTGGTTTTTAAATGTAATTAAATAGGAAAACAAGCGGAATGTTAGGAATTAGCTTTTTATTTGCATTACAAATACAGAATTCGACTGGAATCTAATTTGAATGAAAATCTAATTTGCATAATCCGCTCTGAACGAGATCAATTGACGATTGGCGAAATCCAATTGATTGGAAGAGATGACCGAATGACAGAGACAAAATACGCTTCTCGCAGTTTAGCAAAGAAGAGAGATAGGATGAACAACATTGCTACGACATGTACCGAAGTCAGCTTCAAAGGGCTCGCAATTGATCAAGGCATTTTCAGTGTTTAATCTTTGCTTTGCTTAGTCAACTGTGGAAAGCGACAGATTGAGCAGGTGATCGTTCATAATCAACTAAATATGTGGGAAAAGTTCTGAACGGAAACAAACTTTGCTTATTTCAATAATTGATTTTTGTTTTGATTGATTGAAACAACACCACTCTTGTGAAACAAAATCTCTGTCAAAAACAAAGATCTCGCTGTTTTTTTTCTCACAGTTTATTTTGTTAAATTTACTCAAAAATATCGTCCCAAAATATCTGCGAAAACTTTGCAATAACAACTCGTTTGTCTCATTGTTGACCGAGTTGGCTTCGAACAGACATTTCTTCGCGGCTTCTATATAAGACTTAAGGGTAAACGCATCTTAAAACGATTAATTTAACAATTGTTTCAAAATGCTTCATGATCTTAGTTCCAGTATAAGTTGGGTTTCTTAAAAGTTCGATTGGTTACGGCGAATAACATTACATATAGTACAAACTTCAAGAAAACGTGATTCTTCAACATACAATATCAAGTTGGGATGTAAAAGCTTAGGTCGATTTTTCCAGCATTCTTCTAATAGTCAGAGAGATTTCTATGTTTTGATCTAATGTGTAACCGAAAAATTAAACATACAATTAGTCATTGTGCCAGTGTGTTAAATCAGTTAAGTCATATTAAACCCTCAAGAGCTACTTACAGTGAGACGATCTGAAAATCAAAATCCTCCATTTCTAAGAATGTGTTAGCTATGTTCCGAAGGTTCATCACATCGAGAAAACTGGAATTTGCAAATCCGTTTTGTCGAACTGAGACAATGAATCCGTTTTGCAATCCCAAGTTGAGATTACTTGAAGGAATATTTGGAATTCTGTAGGTGTTCGAAAGGTCCAATGGAACAGCTATTCTGCTATTATTCTCTATCTCGACACGCAAACTTCAAAGAGCAAAAACGTGATTGCTCATGTTTGTATATTTACTTTCGGTATCTCTTGCTCGTGAGACCTAACTGCCGTTAATGCGTTGATATTCTTCATGTGTGGTCTGATTTCACAATTCGCGTGCGAACTACATATTTCGATTGTTCGTTTTCGTTTTCAGAACCTTCTTTCACTCCATTTTAGTTTCTCTTATAATATGTATGTGCGTTCAAAAAGAAACTATTTCAGATGTGTTAGACTGACAATGACTCTTCCTACACAAGATCGGCTAACGCAGATCGAATCCCAAAAAGGATCGTGGACTTTGGCACAAGACAATGCGGTAAATATTGACTATGTGTCGAGTACAGATGTTTTCCTTTAGCTTTGTGCGGCTTTGGATACCTTTACAACAAATTTAATTAATCAACTTGACGAAAACGGACAACTCCTTGAAAAAACAGCCATTGAGGTCGGTCGAACGTCAGTTCGAGTTGCTCAATTGAACACACAATTATCGGCTTACAAAAGCAATCGATTCATAGAAAACGTATGGGTAGTAAACGGTTTACCTTTAAAACATTTTCTCTTCGTTCAGCGTGTAGAAGACGACTCTGATTCACCATCGCGGCCTTCTAGTTCCAATTCGGAGACTCCTGTAAGTAACCATGTCTGAATGATGACTTTGACTTTGCAGCGTTCAGACAAGTGCTTCCGATAAACAACAAAACACAATCGATGCGATCAAGGAAGCAGTCGCTATCGGATATAGTGTCATCGACAGTGCATATAAGAAGATCGATTGTTCTGCAGATGATTTTGAAACTGACCACAGTTTTGTGCCGGATCCTATTTACGAACCTCTAGTAACTTTGTTCTTACTCAAGCTTGTTTATCTACCTTAACGTAGGATCCGTACATTAATCGCCCGCTGCCCTTCTTGATTGGTTCGGAACAATTCATGCACTCAGCGTACATTGGTCTTATCGACCAACCCGACCTTGTTAGCCTTGAACAAGACGAACAAGTTGTGATTGGACTACCTGTATCGCTCCCTCCAACGTAGGTGGCACGTATTTTAAACAAATAGAAATTAATATTATAGGTTTGCTGACACTTCACAGCGACCCGAAACAGAAGATTCTCCCCATTTCACGAAAAGCAGTTCTGTAATAGCAGTTCCGGAACATGTTAATGCACTGCCAAATGAAAGCACTCGAGTTCCGGTTGCACCTTCCAGCAACGAATCCAAATCAAAAATTTCGCAAATTCCCAATACCGTAAGTTCGCGAATCGTCTCTACGTTTTCGGACAGTGATAGCGGTATATTTAGACAATATCGAAGTTCAGTTAATGTAATTTTGTTTAGACTCAAGCGATTCACTCTTCGGTATTTCATCCAGTCAAGCCAAGCCAGTTCCACAGGTCCAAAATGTCACTCCACAGCCAAAACTTGAAGAAATTTTTAAACAACCTGTACCAGTTGTTTCACTAAGTTCTGCCGAAGTCGAAAATTCGTCCACTAAGTCGGTGATTTCATCGAAAAGTACTTCTCCACTGCCAGCGCCACGACAAGTTTCGGACAAAGTTTCCTCAGAAAGCATTCCGACAACAACCTCTACCGCGTCAAACGTACAACCCTCGAATGTAAGTCCTTCCTCATCAGTACGACTATTGTCGCAGGTAAGCGCGATTCAATCACTCTTGTACTTTTGTATTCCAGCAGAAAAAGCATTTATCGTCTGTCAGCACCCGCACTCCTCCGCCGTCTTCATCCATCTTTGACGACTCGGATTCGGACAGTGATCTGTTCGCATCCGTCGCGAGGAAGCCTCCGTTGCAGAGACCAAAGACAAGTGCTGTGAATGCACCAGCAAGTGAATCTCATTCAAAACAGTCCGCTACAAAAGTTGACTCAGCGTTGATCGTATGTTATTTATGATAATATTATGGAGATCGCAAGCGAGCGAGCGACGCGAGTGAGTGAGTGTGTCGAGCAGACGTCCGGTGATCTCTCTGCAGTTGCCCTTTGTTGCATATTCACTCATCGCCAGCGTTTCCATTTGTTTTTTTCTTGTTGTCCGTTCTGCTGGACATGAAAGTGTAAACTTGCAGAGTCACAATCGTCCCCCGAGTGCGCCGACGCTTGTACGTTCTTCGTTGGCAAAACCCTCGCAATCCTTGTTCGACGACAGTTCCGATTCGGACGACGATCTCTTTGGCGGAAGTGCACAAAACATGAAAGTGAGTTTGGAAATATAGTTTTAAATCGTAAAAGAATAGCAAACGTCTCATGCCCACTCAAAGTCTCTTCGTTGCTGTAATGTGCTTGCGGTGTCTAGAACTAACAGCTGCGATGTGTTCATTAGTTTACACATTGCACTTAACAAAGCACCAAGCTCACTGCTTAGTGTCCGCATCGCATGTTTGTATCCGCTTTCTCTAACGCAATCCAATCATTTCATGATCATTTGACTCTTTCTCTTACTTGTATTTCTTTTAGTTTCCTTTTGGCTTGGGCCGCAAAAAGAGTTCAACTACCGTCTTAAGTGCATCTTCTAAAAAGGTAAGCAAGGATTGAAGTTTCAGATACTATTTCATTTTCAGCCCGAACAAAAGAGTGCAGTTGATGTAAAGAAGAAAGTCGTACATGCAGTTTCTGAGCTTGTAAAAGTATGTCTTGAGCAATAGTTATAAACCAATGTTGGTTGCTTAGGAATCGCTAGTGCAATCCGTCGAAAAGGGTTCTCCTGATCCGCTTCACGTAGAGGTAACTTCGGAAGATAGTCATCTTCACAGAGCCAACGATCTAGTAACTACCGATCAACTTGAAACGTCTGAGAACGAAGAGAAAGGAAAAGAACCTTCTGAGGTTTTCAAACTTCGCATTCCAAAGTGAATATTTGATTTTAGGATAGCGTCACAACTGGAGGTCTTTCTGGGGATAGCACATTGGTTGATAACCCCATAACGGTTTGTAAATATATGCGCGATGATTTTAGAAAATATTAGTTTAGTCAGAAGCCATGTCATCGGCAAGCCGGGTATCAAATATATCCAATTTGAAGATGAAGACCGCAGCAAACAACTTATTTGCAGCAAAATTATCAGCTGCTCTTGGTCAAGGCCCTCCGAAAGTGGTATGCTAGTATCTTGCCTTAGAGCTCAACTAATAAATTTTCAGAGACCCTCTCAACCGAAATCCGTGACGACAGAACCAGAAGAACGAAATGAGGAGAAGAAAAGTGAACCGAAACCACGTATTACGGAAGGAGCGTTGACTTCAAATCATTTGAATAGCATTCTGAAGGTGTGTTCTTAAAATAATGAAATGGTTTCGTAGGATAACTTATTTTAGTCTCGTCCCAAAGGTCCTGCCAATCGTCGTCCAAAAAGCACGATTCGTCCTGTAGACGAAACCGCGGAGATTCCGGGTAGCGTTGCGACTTCTGAATCCGAAGAAAAACAAAAACCCGAAAATGAAAAAGAAAATAAGTCGAGTTTACAAGCGCAACAAGAGAAGAAGACAGATGCAGAGAACAGTCCCGTAAAGGAACAAGTGGAAATAAAGAAAAACGAAGCCGAAATAACCGAATTCGAACCAAAAATAATTGCTCCTCCCAAGACCACCGTTGCAACAAACTGTCTTTTCGACGATTCCGACGAAGACCTCTTCGCTTCAAGTGATTCTGTAAAGATATCGAAAGGTTTGTGTGCACGAACGTCAACGTATCAACGATACACAATTCAGATACTGTAAAACGTGAACCAGCGAAGACCTCTTCAATTCAGAAAAAACTGACATCTACTGCCATTGATTCGTCGACGCTCTCCAAAGGTTTTCCTCAGAAAAAACCTGGACTCTTTGATGATTCAGAATCAGATTCTGATCTTTTCAAATAATTTCGTTTCCCGGGTTTTCTCTTTGTTGTTTATACGAGGTGTCTTTTTGGATTATACTTAAATTGCTCCAAATGCCTTTCCAACTTATTTTGTCTCTTCACTTTCCAACTAGATTATACTGCAAAACTTCTATTTCATGCAAAGAATCCTGCTTTCACAAATATTATTTCTTTTCTGGAATGTAAACGGAATTCTTCTTCGCGGTGGTTCACCGCAAACTAATCGGTTCAATTGCAGTGTAGGCTTTGCTCATACAGTACCAAAGTAGTTGCTGCTGCTGATAGTTGCTGCGTGTTTCTCGATTTTAATTGCTACAAAACGTGTCAGAAATGAAAGAACAACAGCAACTTAACCAAAAACCGTAGCTCTTCGGGGAATTGGAGCAAACAACAGCCATCAGATTTTAAACGCCCAATTTATTTGTAAATTCAGCTACATTTCTACTCGACACTCTACCATTTTCAGCTTGATCGGTGGAGGACACGCGCCGTGAGGTTCCGTTGGTCGTTTTAAAAACAGGCTTAGCATTTAGAAGGCTTTGGAGTGGTCTTAGACTTGGGTTTAATCGAGTAGAATGAGGCTATTCTTGTAATGGGACGAGTAGTCGGTCTGTGGGATGGCTTCCATTTGTTCTACTGAGATAACGTAATTGGAGTAAACGTACGTTGCTATATATATTTCCATTGTTGTTTAAAGAAAGTCAGAAGGATCGCACGTCAATCAAAATATTTTGATCACAAACCAAAAAATTACATTGATGGCAACCGGAAAAGCAACTGGTTAGGTCCTTAATAAAGGTCTTGTGGATCGTATGTCAGCGATCAATCATTCGTCTTTTGACACCAGTTTTAATCACCACAAATATTTTCTCAACGATTGAAAACAGTAACAATATCTCGAAAACTCGATTGGGTTTAGCAAATTCAATTTAAGCAAATTTTACAGCCCAAAATCTCTTTCTGATGATCTAAAAACTGTTGTAAGTTAATTTAAGAGATTTTTGGCACACAACAATAATTTCCTTCTTTATAAAATTGTCCG
>KI649142.1:7763-20593 GCA_000505645.1 Steinernema monticolum
ACCTTAGGTGCATTCGGAAACGCTGCTTCTGAAGCCCTTGAGGATGGTCGTGAATCGGTGCTGTCGCATTGGGGAGGATACTGCTATGAACAGTTCCTCGAAAATTCTTTTTTTTTCGTTTTGAAGAAGAAAAAATTCGTTTTGAGGGACTCACGAATTTCAGTCTGTGGTTGACTTGCTGATGCTGATACGGTGCACCGGGAAGAGGACCCAGTGTAGCGTATGCCCTCCAGCTATCGCTTATAATCCTGGTCCCAGGGAGAACGCGCTGCTGGATCAGAGGGATGAGCGTGGCGGCATCCCTTCGCGGAACAGGCATCACCCTGAGGTATCGGGTTCGGCGATTTATTAACCCGACGACCCACACTTGTTGCCTGCGTAGAACACGGCCTCTGTTGTGTTTAGCCTTATAGAAGAGACTCTCGTCTATCTCGACTATCTCTCCTGGGCCACCTAACAAGTTCCGCGACTGGTGACGAAGGACGTACTCTTGGCAAATATCTCTAAGTAAAAGGCCTTTACACGTTTCAACTTTGAGCAAAAGCAGTACCTGATAGTTTGGTACCAATTAATGATCGACCTCTCTTAATTTCCAATCTCCCGAGCAACCTGCCCAATGGTTGCCCTGTGGTGGTTAGCCCAAATATACATCATGTGAAGAATTTGGCGCAAGGAAAGCTTGTGAAAATCGTACGAAAATCTATCATAATTTAGAGGTTTTATTCCAAAAGACGCCTGTATTCTAAAAGACGCCTGCATTATAAGACGCCTGTACTCTAAGACGCCTATAGTCTAAAAGACGCTTGTATTCTAAAAGACGCCTGTATTATAAGACGCCTGTACTCTAAGACGCCTGTTTTTTTAGAGACGCCTGTAGTTCAGACGCTTGTATTATAGGACGCCTGTGCTTCACTAGCGCCGTTTATGTTTATGTGTCGTAAACCCACTTCACTGCCAATATGCGGTACACTGACAATGTGCGATTAGCGCTCGAAAGCTAAACTTGCCTCGTTCTGGAGGCATTCGTTCAGAAATTCGATATTCCCACGTTTACAGGCCTCGTGGAGGGCGTTCTCAACGGGAACAACGCTGTCGTTGTTAACTAAAAATAAACGTTCACAGATCAATGAAAAAACATGCGATTCTCACTTTTCGCCTTCTCGATCCTTCCATGTTTTCCGTTGCATTTCACGTTGAATCGCTCGGAAATCGGTTGTGTTTCTGACACATAAATGAAATCCCCTTCCGCAATGCAAAAATCCTATGAGATCCAACTTTTCGGAGAGTTCTGCTCACGCTTCGCTTACCTGATCCTGAAAGTCGGAGATCGCTCGGAACACCTTAATCCTACCAGGCTTCGGGGGTAGTAGCTGTGGAGGCGGTCGATCGGTCATTGGGCTTCCACTCTCGTCGTAGCATTTGCCGGTTGTTGTCATTGGGCTAGTCGGAGGGAGCACGCGCCTGACCGTGCGTGTACTGTATTTGGGCGTCACAGGACCAGGGAGAAGCAACGCGCGTCTCCCGACCCGGACCACCCGCAAGTTTATGCAAATTCGCGCGGGACAATCGAGAAGACGGGCCGATCGTGATCGATTTCTTCCTTTCGTTAAGGTTACTGTGATTTATTAGCTCCACGATTCTCTCTGCAGGTTCTTTTTCCGCTCCTCATGGCTTGGCTCCGCAAATTGGGAATATCGAAAAAGGATAAAGAGAACGGTGATCCGAATATCGTGAGAATTTCGATGATTCGAAAATTATGCTAATGACGGTGATTCAGAGCCGATGCAAAGAACGGTACTCGGTGCGAGGCGCCGTCTGGAACAACGCAAGCGATCTCGCAGGAAACTCTTACCGAAACTCTGTCGCTAGTACGGAATGGACGAAACCGATGCCTCCTGCTCCCTACAGCGTCGTTACTGAGGCGAAAACGTCGAAATCATCGAGATCGTGTCCCGGAGGTTCGCAGGGATACTCCTACCAAGGCCCTATGAAGGATCAGTATCCTAGATCCGAAGTACCTGTCGCACCTCCTAGAAATCACTCCCATAACCAATCGTAAGCAAAAGCTAAAATACAATATATACAAGATTTTTAGAAAATTGAATGAAACTATGCAAAGCGAAAGGGAACATCGTTACGCAAACATCTCGATGCACAGCAACTACCGCACGAACAGGAATCGTCATGGATACGGAGGAAGGGGAACCTCAGAGTACGAGAGCGGGAGCAACGATCCAAGTCCAACAAACGCTTATGAGTCAAGAAACGACCGGAGATCTGGAAGAAGGCAGCGCATGATGATGCTCGACGCAAATACATCCAATAGTGAATACGATTCTGAAGCTGAAGATCAGCTGACTATCCTGATGATTAATAACAAGGTAAGGGTTTAATCAATGTGAAAGTATTTGAAAACATTTTTGAAAACGTTTGGATATCTGAATGGCTTCGCCTTCACTTTTTCATGGAACAACAAAAACAGCCTGTCGGTTATACTAGTATTTCAGAATCTCCAAAAAGAAATCTCGCGTTTAAACAGAAAACGCCAAAAAGAAAAAGAAAATTATGCGCGGCATGAAGCGGAACACGAGCAACGCGTCGCGCACTTCAGCCGCCAGAATTACGAACTTCACAATCTGTACGAAAACGAGCGAAGGAAATGCGAAAAATTCGAGAAGGAACTTCGCCAAGCACATGCAAAAATTGAAAAAATCGAACGGTTGCGACGAGAATTAGAGATGGCGAACGGGCATCCTCCGAACGAACGATACATAATACAGGAAATGATGCCTAACTCGGGAATGACTACTATGGAAAGCCGTTCGACCATTACCGGAGCGGGCGAAGCACTCTGCTCGAGGTCGACTTCGAACACCGATCTTTTAAACGAGGAAACTGATCTGAGAATCCACTCGTCCTCCTCGGCGACTCCTCCGATTCAGGATGATGTATATAACGAAGATGAAGTGAAGAACTTCCGCATCAGCGACGACGAAGAAGAAGTTGTGGAGCGTGCAAGAAGCACGCACTCGGTATCTGACTGCGATGATTTTAATGGGAACGAGTTGCGTCATCACGGATCGTGTGTTCTAACCGACGAAGACGATATTCAGAATGCGAACCGAGTCGAAGGTAAAGTGATCGTAAAAGCTCAAGAAACTGTACATTTTGATTTCAGAAGCGGTTCCAATTCCTCTTCCACGTGTTCCAGTTGCCGGCCTCAGCCTCAGTCCTCTTCGCCGATCTTACTCCGAATCTGATGTTGGGCGAAACAACAATATTATCGAAGAACCTTCAAACGGCCAACAAGAAGAACCTATATATATTAGCTCTGTCGACCCTATTCTTGTGAGTTAATTTAATACCGGTTAAATGTAAAGCATTGTAAAAAATTGAAGACACTAATTAAGCAGAAACCCTTTAAAAATGTTGCATAATTTGCATTTTTAGGCCGAATATTCTTCTAGTTTCTCTTCCGATGACGAGAAGGCGCGCGCCGTCCTTCTCTGGCAACAGCTTCGTCATCGAGGCTCCGTGGTCCGGAATCCCCGTCGCCGGAATCGAGTAAACGCGAAAACCTACCGATGCTACGGACAGAACGAACGTGCGGCCATCTCAACCTTCGACTACCTTCAGGACCTCAGTACCGACGTCAGCTGCTTAGAAGCCACTCCCGGCCAATCCCCCGACTTCAAGTAAGAAAACTACGATTACGATTCTACATCGATCCTTGATGACAAACGCGATTTTTTCCGACCGATACCCCAACTCTCGTTCACTTCACGCATTTCTATCTTCTACTGTACTGCCTGACTTTCTTACCCCTTCAAAAGAAGTAATCGTTGCAAAAACATGTATGTGCTCATAATTTGCCAGTTTCTGGAACAAGTGCCAGTAGGAATGTTTTATATTTTGTAAATAAACAGAGCAATGACAACTTCTTCCGAGAAAAAACCAAAATGTGACGAATAAACCGATTCGCGCGGGCAACTTGCGAGTTGAACAAACAAACTGATGAACTCGCGCTGAGTGAGTAACGCGAGTTAAACCAGGAATCACAAGATGAACTTTTGAATCACAAATTCCATACGAAACATTTACTCAAGAGATGATTAATAATGTTTGGAATAGCAATTTGGGCTGGAATGAAGTCGATTGGGTCATCAATCGCTTTTTGGAAATTGAAGGCATCAAGGACCGTCCGAAAAGTGGAAAACCGAGGTCTGCACGAACTGCCAGACTTTGGAAAAGCATCAAGGACAAGATGAGTCGGAATCCCCAACAAACAAAGCGTCAATTCCTCAAGTCAAAACAAACAAAACAAAAATTTCTAATCGCCCAATCAACATATTTACATACCTATTGATGCAACTCGCTCGATTCGCACCTTTCCTCGGGCATCAAATTTCACAGTACAAACATTGTCCAAACATCTAAAATTTGTGGGAAATGGAGGAGGGGCGTAGAAAACCGGATGTTCGCATACGCGCACCCGATCACTCGATCTTTAAAACATAAGTTTTCAAACCGCAAAATGGGATATCGCGCGCTTCGCACCTATAATCCAATCGCAAACAATGTGCATCCCTGGGAACATGCTCGTTTTTTTCCCTTTGGCCCTTAAGCCTTCAAAACCGGATGTTCTCATGCGCTCACCTCTCATCTTTCCACTTTAACCTCCTCCATCTCCCTCGCTCAGCAGCTAATCGTGCTCTCCGTATTTTTAGATTCCTCTTACTAGTCCAGTCTCTTGTCTACCCGCGATGCGCAAATATTTACCGTATTTGTCATACAACTATTCCGTAATCAAGCACATGCCGACTTCTCGGTCTTTCGTCCTTGCCGCCGTCACCCTAAATCACACACTTCGTCGTGTATCCATTGTAAACTTTCAACTTTCGCTTGTAAATAGTGCGAAGCGCTTGTCGAGAAGACCCTCAGAAGTGATAATTACTCGCGCGCTGTAATCGTGGATATCATCGCTCCAAGGCGCGAAGCTTGTAAAAGGCGGTGCCGCTCCTCTTAGCGCCTTCTTCGACATCCAACTACTCTTCATTAGTCTAATCCACTTATTGTTAGCTTTGCAGGTCGATCCTTTCCTCTGAGTCATGGCCTCCTTCAAAAAGATTCTCCGCTCCATCAAGTCGACGCTTAGCGAGTCCGTAAGTTGCCCTTTCTAAGCCACCATGTGTCTCCCTGAATCACCTTCAGGACTCCGCGTCAGAGACCTCCTCCCACTCGTCTTCCGCGTCGTGTTGGTCCTCCACGTCGCGGCGGCCTCGCAGTCGCAGTGTTCACGAGTCGGTGATCACTTATCAGCAGTCGATGGAAGCTTACCCCGAGCCCCCTCCGAAGCCTCCTCGTGGCAGGATTCAACCGTAAGTATAGATGATGAGTACTATACTTGTCATGTGGCCGTTTCAGGGAAGTGTTCACAGCGCATGTTGATGAGCTCTTCAAGTTGCGACCCACAACTTCTGCATCAGTACAGAAGCAGGAAAGTTTGGAGATAGGAAAGAACAAGTCAGATACTGTAAGTTAGGAAACGTTATTCGCGATTCCATTTACATGAAATTTATGCAAAAATTGAGCAAAAGACAAAATTCTCCCGTTTTTTTCCTCAGCTCTCCCCATTTTTGTAAGCTTGCATTAGAAAGGCGTAATTACCATCTCAAAATTAATTCGATGCGGTATTATTATCCTATTAATATCCTTTTGGATTTGTGCATTGTATCTCATCCTAGCCGAACAGACGCAATTTGTTGTCCTTTGACTGCAAGCCTTTCCAAATACCATATAGCGAAGAAAGAAATATTCAGAATTGACGCGCGCGTTTCTTCAAATGTCGAATCAATAATAACTTCAGCGTTTCCAGCACTATAAACGTCTGATTCGCAAGCTGGGTAAAGACAAATCCGCGCTTCACCAGAAAATCGAAGAACTCGACGATCAACTCTCCGTTTACGTACGAAACCATGAAAAGATGACGACCGCTTTCATCCAAGTCAGCTCGAAGCTTCGCGAAGAACAGAAATCGGCGCAAATCCTCGCTTCACAAAATGAGCTTCTGAAGAAACGTCTCGAATCCGCGACCAAACGAATGGCGCATTTGGAGCGCTTGGCTGCGATCCGGAAGGCACGTGCTTTTGCGTCACTTAGCAGCAATTCTAGCTCTTCAATCGACAGTGATGAAACCATCGACTACAGCTTCGACAACGTATCCTCGGCTTCAGAAATCTCCTCTTTCGTTCGGCAGGATTTCAAACGACGGCCTTTCATACTCTCCACGCAATCCGCAGTCGTTTTCGTCTAGAAAGAATTTTTATGGAAAAATCCTTATTAGAGTACGGGTTTCTGTTCACATTATTACCAAATTTTATGTACACTAAACATTAAACAAAAAGTCCATTATATCATTCTGTTATAATCTGTTTTCCGTCTTCACTAGTCAGCATATGGTAGATTTTTTGGGCGAGAACAGGTCCTAATCTTCTTCCATTTTCAGTTACAATATCTGCCAGTCCTTTCATAGCTGTAGTAGGATTTGAAGCAGCAATTAGTTCATCCATAAGCTTGAATGGGTTCGGATGATGCCGCAGAATGGCCCGTCTTTGATCTTCACTTAAACGATGCATATAAAGCAGCATCTTTCCCCACCAGTCGCGCACAAACTCGTCAGTGCTACTTGCTTCTTCGGGTTTCATTCCTTTTTCAGTCGAAAAAATGCTTTTGGATTCTTCCTCCTTCGATTTATCGTGCTTTGCCAGCGCGCGGTGCAGCTGCGCTATCAGATAGGCAAAATCTTCGACACTATGAATCTGTCTGAATTGAATGCGGCTCTTTTCAAATTCCTCTAGAAAACAATCGGTGAGCTAAATTGTAAATGTACTGACACAACACAGTAAAAACACTTCTGTTTACCTTGTCATTTCTTGCAGTCACTTTACCGTAAACAATTACTGTTAGTCTTGCGTCATCAACTGCATAGTTTCGGAGTACAGTGTCCAAATGCGAAGTAAGTGAATTCGATGAGATCAGATTAGATAGGGAATGCGCATCTATGACGTAGGCAAAAACATTTTCTTTTACCTGAAAGTAATGGCGCTTCACATATAACCCAGGCACACTCGAACTATCGTCATTGACAAACGCAATAAGTACATATCATTCGCACACTTCAAAACAAATTCGATATCATTATTGACCAAAAACGCGATATGCGCGATCATCCAAACCCTGTCAGGAAAAAACAGAACAAAAACAAATAGTAGACTCCGCTGCCCCTTTGATAGAACATTTAATTGTATGGGGAAAAAACTTATTGTGAGCGTTGTAGGCATCAGCACCGCTGTTAGTCATTCCATCGCTGTTGTCAGTGAAGAGTGAAAAAGTCACAGGTCACAGGGTTCAAGAGTTTTGTTACTGTAGTAATTGTCTGTTTTTTCTCTAAGACGGTTCGCGTTGAAACTGACATGAGTGCTTGGAATAAAATAATGGAAGTAAAACTTGCGCACAGTGTCCTGCTGGTAAGCAAGGTCTGCCAGGTTCCGATGACGTGCAAGGTCCTGTCAGGCTCAGTGGGACCGTGCGCGTCATCGGATCCTGGCATGTGACATGATTCTGTCGAAGACATTGACATATCGGTCGGAGGATATGGTGTTCCCGGAAAGAACGGTATTTTGCATTTACGCGTATTCGTCATTAAATTACAGTAATGTCATACCATTGTTTCCTTCCTTAAAACCTTTCCATTTTCAACAACTGCATCCACCAATTTACGTTTCCATGAGATATGCATTGGTAAATGATTGTCTTCGACGTGAAGTTGTTCGACGATTTGTCTCTCTTGAAATAATGATAAGATTTTGGTTTCCAATGAATCTGAAAATTTGAAATACATCTCTTGACAAAATTCTGTTTACGATACCTTCCAGTTTTAAAACATCTACACTTAAATAACAATGTAAATATTGTTCACATTTAGAATTTTTAGCAGTATTCGCTTCGCGCTGAATGCGTGCCACTTCTTTAGCTAACTGAAAATAAATAATTCAGATATTGCATCTATTTTAACTCACTTTTTCTTGCTCGATTTCGTCTCGAGTTCGTTTTCTTCGTTTTCGTGGAACTTCTTCAACTTCTTCGCTTTCTATGCGTCCTTCATCGAGTGGAGCCCCTACATCATCTCCGTTTCTACGAATTGATTTCCTTTCAGCTGCCACTTCATTAGGGATTATATCCTCAAAGCGCATATGCTGCAGAGGATCGTCTTCGACTTGAATATCTTTATACTGCATATCGTCGAATTGGTAATTTTCCATGTTAAGAACGTCGACATGCTTTCCTTCTACATGGACATAGTCAAACTGTTTGTTTTCAATTCCTTTAGACGCAGTTGACGTTGACGGTTTCGAATAGCTTAGAACGACTTCTTCGAATTGACTATTCTGGAGCGGTAGAAAGATTTCGTCGTCACTCAAAAGGATTACTTCTTCGTTCTTCTTGTTAGTCTGTGACGGTGTGAAGTCTTCTTCATCATCGCTTAGCGTAATTACATCTTCATTTCCGCTCATATCTGAAAAGTTCATTTAAATATTTAATTGTTTGTCGGTAGACGAGAGAATATTGTAAACAGTTATTTCTTTGACAGTTAATGAATCTGTGTAACCACTGAATGTAAAGTTCAATACAATCCTCAAAATGAAATCTTCACGAATTGACAACTTATAAAATAAATTGGAATGAACGTTTGAACTTTCAAAAGATTGCGTTTTAGCAACTAACGCGGTCCCACCACGGCGAGCTTTCACTCCACTGTGATAGTAACCCCCAAATATCTACCCTAAATCGGCGGCTGTGCCTCGTTTAAATCTTACAGCTTTTCAAAATTTTCGCCAAAACTCTGTCCGATTCTATATGCCTTCTATATGAGTTGTTTTGCTTGTATTTCGTTTTCTTGTGATTTATGCTCTATACATGACAATACGCGGGAGAGAAGGATTTTCGTGGAAATTACATATTTTAGGGTATTTGGTTTGTTCTGTGTTCCGAGCATACTACAGTGTATGTGAACAATGCAGAATGCTTGCAGATAGCACTTTCGTTTTGTTGACATGCGTGTTTTAATAAGTAATGTTCATTATTACTGTTGAGAATTATTGCGCGTTGATTCAATTTTTGTAATATATCGTTTATATTACAGAGACCGGGTAAAATGGCTCCGAAAGGAAACAACGTCATCCCCAATGCGCATTTCCGCAAGCACTGGCAGCGCCGTATCAAAACCTGGTTCAACCAGCCCGCCCGCAAGGAACGCCGTCGCGATGCCCGTATTGCCAAGGCCAAGGCTGTTGCCCCTCGTCCAGCTCAGCTTCTCCGTCCCGCCGTCCGTGGACAAACCCAGCGCTACAACCGCAAAATCCGTCTTGGACGCGGATTCACCCTTGAAGAGTTGAAGGCTGCCGGCATTGCCAAGAAGGTAGCCCGCACCGTCGGAATTGCTGTTGACTATCGCCGGACGAACCGCTCTGTTGAATCCCTCCAGGTGAACATCCTCCTTAATTGCTATTTGACCACATCTTATTGTAGGCTAATGTCAATCGTCTGAAGGAATACCAGAGCCGCTTGATCCTCTTCCCCAAGAAGCTCAGCGCTCCCAAGAAGGGAGACAGCTCAGCTGAAGAAATTAAGCTGGCCACTCAGCTTCGCGGATCTATCATGCCTCTGAAGAAGGTTGTTGAGCAGGAGGCCGCCCAACCCGTCACCGAAGAGCTCAAGAAGTTCCAGATCTACCGTCATCTCCGTCGAATCCGCGCCGACGCTCGTCTTAAGGGTGCCCGTGACAAGAAGGCCGCTGAAGCCGCAAAGGACGGTTTGTAAGCTGTTGATTCGTGAACAACATGTTTATTGTTATTGTTGTCTATAAACACGTGTTAAACGTTATGACTCATATGTTTGAAAACCGGCCATTTATTAACGAACAAAATATGATGGACTTGTTCAATATGAGCTTTAATGCGCTTTGTCGTAGGTGTCTTTGTTCTTGTACGCTCCAACGTATCCGCTGTCGTCCTTTTGCTCAACTCGCCCAGCTTTGCCTTTTCCTTTACCTTCCGCATCAAAGCGTTCTTTGTGAGCTCCAGTGTACTTTGTGTGGTCAGTCAAACGGCTGTAAACACCGGCGGCATCAGACTTTGCAGCACTCTTAACAGAGGGGGCTTCCAATTTGCTCAATTTCTCGATGATAGTGTCGAGTTCTTCCTGAAGTGGTGTTATAACAATTGTTTTCGGTACGGAATATACCTGAGCTGGTTTTTTGGAGGTATTAGCACGATCTTTGGCTACGTTGACGAGAACTTGCTTGGTCTCGGCAAAAGTTGCTTTCTTCTTAGTTCCCGTAACTTTCGAGAAGGCGATTCCGGTCATAGTCGTTGTGATGGCCTTAGGCTCCAACACCCCAGCGTCCTTAAGCCATTTGTCAAAATTTTTTCCCGTCATTTCAGTAGCTGTCGCATTTCCGAACTTCGAGAAAGCTTCCCATCTGAAATGCGCGTTGACCGTAAACATGCAAAATGAAAAAAACACTCACTTCGGCTTCACCTCCTTCGGGTCCCATTTGAACTCAAATTCTGACTTGGGAGGAGAAGCGGCAGACATGACCAAACGAAAGTGAAATGTGAATCTGCAGTCAGAGTACGATGAGTCAATGAGGTCCCCTTGCGTGCGCAGCATACTCGAACATCCCTCAAGGGATCACTTTTCACGCATGAAAGCACCGCGGCGTTTCCGAAAGAAACGATCACGTTACAAGGTACACACCCAAATATACATATTCGCCCGCAAACCTTCAACTGATGAATCATTTCGTGGCGAAAAGTGATAGATTGGAGTGCGAGCGAGGGGAGAACCTAAAGGAGTGCAGGAAGGTGGGTCAGTCCACTCGGAGAGAGAACAATGTAAGCGAGCGAAGAGCGAGCGGCGCGTAATTGTCGACGTTTTGGCCAAAGAAGCGTGGAGCCTTGCAGGCAAAACAGAACAACGAAACAAAATCTCAGTTGCCGTCGGCGATCGATGCTGACGAGAAGTGAAGAAGACGCAAGGAGTGCACCAAAATCGCAAAGTTGCCATGTGAACCGGACGCTGGTGGCTGTGGAGTGGCGCACCGGCGATTAGAAACACCTGGACGCGCTAAAAGAATTAATAGGGACAACGTACAGTGTGAGCTTTCAAAAGAATTACTTTCACAAGCCAACTGAATCTAAAATCGTTCATTAACGCAAACAAGGTTCATATCGCATTGTGTGTGGTCATATGTGGTATCGCAAAACGAAGGGATTAAAAATTAACGGAACGAAAAGAGATTACTCACTGTAAATAATTAAAAAAGAAAGGAATTCAATTAGTTTCTGGACGGCAACATGTAATCAAGTAGCCTAAAAATATGCTGCTACAAACAAGAGGGAGCGAGCGTACGAGAAGAAGTAACCATGCGTAAATATGGCACAATCAGTTCTCTGCTCTTCACATCACTCCATAAAACAAACGACTAACAAACGCAGTGCCTCCTTCGAAACAGATATAAACTTGTTTGAAAAGGCGCAGTGATCCAGCCACCCAGCAACAACGCATACGACTTCATCCGCGATGATTCATAAGGGGCGCGGGTGGTCGGCGCTCCCAGGAGCTCTAATTGTGACCACGGCAAGCTGTCCATTACTCGGTTAGACAATAGTGCTGATTGCAGTGGCCTGGTCAAATGGCCACGAGCCTCATTTTCTATTCTAACACCCGGTGGTGTGAGAACGACGCTCAAGATTACGACTAATATTCAAAGTGTAGTGCACGCCGATTAACGCATAAGACGTCCCCCTCCCATTTGCTTTAGCCGCCAAACATTGTCGTTCGTAAAATAAATTCGATCAACAAAACGTGCAATCAAGAAAAACCAGGAATAAACATGTCCTTTCCAACTCACATAACACACATAACCGTATTTATTGTATTCAATCACTCGACGAATCTGAACCGCTCGCTTCTTGTGTCTCGTCATCAGCAGATGCAGCGGCCAATTCTCTTTCGGACTTTTCCTTCATAATTAAGAAGTCTCTTGAGCTGAATCCGAACTTAAGCATATCATTTTCCTTCAACTCGTAGTAGCGCTGCGGATCGATCTTATTTCCATTCAACAATGTTCCGTTTGATGAACCGAGATCAATAATATAGGGAAGCACTCTTCGCGCCTTTGAGCCATCAGCCTTGACGTATGGAACGCAACGAAATTGCAAAACTGCATGCTGCTTTGAACAACTCGGGTGTTCCACCAGAATGTCACCCAACTTCTTTTCACGACTGATCATGAATGCCGACTGCCGATGAATATAAAGTACGTCCAGTTGATCTTCACCTCGGAATGGATAAAGACGCCAACGAGCTTTCGGTATCCGCGCCTCAGGTGGTTCGTTGTACTTAATAACAACTCCTTTGAACATGTTCGTATCTTCAGCTAACTTTCCACTAGGCTCAAAATTTGGCTTTTCGACTTCTTCCGGTGGCAACGCATTTTCTTCTTTCTTTTCGTACATCTCCGGACGTATACCTGAAATTTAAACTGAATAATTGTTACATACTTTATATAAAAACGGAGAAGCAACGGGTATATCTGTCCGTAGCGATTGCATAACATTCTAGAACATGTGTCTGAACTTAATCTGCATTCGATCGCATCGTTGCAACGGTGTGAAGAGAGTCAGACCAACAGAGAGCAAGGTCGCATAGCGTTTGATTCGCGATGATTCATTATTTCAAAAACGTTACAGGCACAAACAAATTAC
>KI649168.1:45281-55547 GCA_000505645.1 Steinernema monticolum
TCAATAAAGGTAACATTTGCAAACAGAGACCTTAGATCAGATTACTGGTTAGGTTAATAAAACGGAATTACAGTCTGATCGCAAATTATAGTCAATAAAGTGGTTATAGACTAATGTGATTAGATTTAAAAAAGATTGGCTGCATATGAATACTCTATGCCGCAATATCAATTTCCCAAGACAAATGTAGCATCACCTCAACGAGATGAAGGATACCAGTCTAACCTCTGACAATGAACAGATTCTGAATTAGGATTCTGAAATAGGAGTCTGAGGTGAGGAATCAGCATTCGAACATGAAGATCAATTCACTGTGCAAAGGTATTGATGTGCTGCTCGAGTTAACAACTTGGGTTGTTAGTTGAATTCTGGGAATATGAATTCTGCTCAGGTGGATTCTGGAGGAAGATTCATGAAGTAATTTTGATATCAATCGATTTCTCTCGCCGAGTTATCTTCAAATATGCAAAGAAGTACAACAAATAAGCAAAAGCGACGCGAACACTCACACCTGGTATTGTTACTAGATCAGTTTTGTGACCAAATTTTAACATTTTTGCTCCGGGAATGGGTATAACGGAGATCACCACAAAACTCGTCTGAGCAAGACTGATCGAGTAGTGCCATTCACAGCTCGCGATTTTGCAGAAACTTTAACAAAAAACCGATAGTCTTTAGAACTTTAGTTGACTTTAGTTAGTTTAGAGTACGTGGACGAAGTCGAAGAGCAACACAGCTTCCCTTCGTCGTCTTGAAAACATCGGTAGAACAATGACTGAATTGAGGGCGGTCATTAGTTGGAGGTCTGAGGTATGTAAAGACAAATAATTGAGTAAAGAAGTGACGCAAAATAATTTCAGCAAGCGCTGAAGAACAAAACGGTAAAGCCCAATCAGTGTGTAGATGAACCTCCGAAATAGCATCATACTTGGCCTTCTTGAAATCAAAAGTTAACAAATCGAGAGGGCCAGATGGAGAAGGTGACGAACAAGGAATATTCCCTAATGAGAAAATCACTAAAAATTATCACTAGAGTATGAAGTTGCGGATTTCTTGAAAAGTCGGTCTCCGAAGTGGCAATAGCAGGGTAAGACTATCATTTTAACGCGTAGTGCGTTCATTTAATATGTTTACTGTGTGTCAAAACCATGAACGGGAGTAACAATACTTTATCTTCCAAATCAATTAACAAATTCTCCCTAAAATACGCAAACAAAGGGATTTATCGGGACTGGAGACTCGAGGGGGTGAAACTTGTAGCCAGAAGACTCTTTGCCATGCTTCTCGCTGGAGACGCAGTAATTGGCTGACTTCCAGAGGAGGCGTCGTCGATTTCTGAGAGCGTCGGAGGATGACGGGAAGTGGCCGAAGTGGAGGGTTGGTCGGTGGCGCCGATCATCTGACGGTTAACAAGGGTACGGTACATTCCGGGTTGGGCAAGGAGTTCTTCGTGCGTTCCTTGTTGTTCCACGCGTCCTTTATTGATGACGACGATTTTGTCAGCCTTTTCAACGGTACTTAAACGATGAGCGATGAGAACGACCGAACGACCCTTGAGGTTTTTGTAGATGGCTTCCTGCACGAGAGCTTCGGATTCAGTGTCTAATGCTGAAGTCGCCTCGTCCAAAAGAAGAACGGCAGGGCTGCGGACAAGGGCGCGCGCAATAGCGATACGTTGCTTCTGACCTCCTGAAGAATCGGAGAATTGAATGCCTTAAAGTACGTAAAGTACTTACCGGACATCTGACTTCCTTTTTCTCCAACGTTTGTTTCGTATTTGTCGTTAGTTTGTACGATGAAGGAGTGCGCGTTCGCCATTTTGGCGGCTTCCACGACGTCGTGATCGGTGAAGTGGTCGAGACCGTACCCGACGTTCTCTGTGACGGAGCGAGCGAAGAGCACGGGTTCCTGTCCGACAAGGGAGATCTTTGTGTGGATGAGTTGATGTTCGTACTGCTCAATGGGGACTCCGTCAATAAGGATTTCTCCGCTGTCGGGCGCGTAGAAGTGTTCTAGGAGAGCGATGCATGAACTCTTTCCGGAGCCACTGGGACCGACGAGGGCGACGGTTTGTCCGGGTTCCACGGTAAAGCTGAGGTCGCGGAGAATGGGGAGATCGGGTCTGGTTGGGTAAGAGAAGTGTACATTGCGGAACTCAATCTTTCCTTGTACGCGGTCGGGCATGTAGTCGCCGTTTGTGGAGATGTCGGGTTTGCGATCGATGTACTCAAAAACTTTACGAGATGCACCAACCGATTGCATTAGTCCGGTCCACACTTCTCCCATTTGCTGAAATCGGCATATTTAACCACGTTTAAATTTACAGAAAAGTTGATAAAACAGCACAGTTTAGAAGAATACTTACACGAATGTTGTCTCCGAGCTGCATCTGATAGAGAAGGAAGGAGACGAGGAGATTTGCGTCCATACGCTCCGTGATAACCAAATGACCACCAAACCAAAGAACGGCGACGATGATCAGAGCTTGGAAAAGCTAAATAACACTTTGAAATGATCTTTAAAGTAAAAACTGACTTCGTTGACCCAGATGAACCCAACGTAGGCAAAGGCCTTCAGTTTCGTGACGTTCATAGTGTTGGTAAGCTTTTCAAAGTATCGATCTCCTTCAATGTTCTCACAGGCAAACGAACGAACGGTACGCATGGTAGAAAGGACTTCTTCAGCGACGTCATTTGACTGCGCAACAGCTTCCTGCGTTCTCTCGCTGAGAAGATCATAATAGACTCCGAAGATCTTGGAGGCGACGAGAATGATCGGAACAACAATGAAAGTGACGAGCGAGAGTTTCCACGAGAGGTACATCATGAAGAACATTGAACCGCCCAACATGACAATGTTGCGGAGGAAGACGTTCACGTTTAGGGCTACAGTATCCGACATTGTTTGGGTGTCAGCAGTGAGACGGGAGGTGACTTCTCCGGTCTTGTGCGCGTCGTAGAAGGCGACGTTCTGGTTGACGAGCGAGGTAAAAAGATCACAACGGACGGCGCGGTTGATTCTCGCGTAGGCGTATTCAAAACTGCCTCCACGAAGTCCTCCGGCGATGGCACTGAAGAACATTTTTTTGTGTGGATTTGTTTGTGTGTGGGTAGACTTACGAGGCAAATGAGATTATTGTCATGACCTTCACACTGTTACTGAGGGCGATGTAAGGATCTTGAACCACCGTACTGGCAACACTGGCAATGACTTGACCTGTGTAGTAGGGGACAAAAATGCGAGCTGAAATCAGATGATGAAGAAAAGAACGTTCGTTTTCAGGAGATTTAAGTGTTTTCGTTGTTTCGCGCGATGCGATAAGCACTACTAGAACAAACGAGAAACTGATAAGAGTGTAAAGAAGTAAAGAGTTGCAGATAACGATTAAAAACTTGCAAAGTGAAAGAAATTAAATTGAACGAGATTGTTATATAATTGGTTCTACGGTTTTTCTTATATTTAAAACGGTTATATTAGAATACCCAAAGTAATACGGACTATTTTATTACACTTTACATAGCCGGTTAACATTTTGAGCTTCTCTTTTCAAAGAAACTTTTTTTCTGCTGCGATTATCAGTGACTGTTGTTATCGATTTATGTGCAAATATAATAAAGTGCTATGTTAGTACTGTACTGTGGTTACCCTTTCGTAACAACTGTTTCAAGCAATCACTGTTGTCAAAAAGTTTGTAGCGAATCTGATCTTTTCGTGCGAAACCGCCATCGCAATTCCACACGAGTTTCTGTCGGCGACAAGCAACACTACCACTTGTCGTGCCACCCGTTTATCATGCGAATTGCCGCGATTAAAAAGAAAGGACTTACTGAGCGAGTAGATGAAGAGCCACGAGAATCCAGAGAGATGCCAGACCCACTCGCGTCTACAGTACTGCAGCAGACGGAAAATTAGTTCGAAAGTCTGTCTGGGAGGAATCGGTGCGTCCGAGTCGGAGCTCGACTCCGAGGTCTCGCTGGATTCGTCTTCATTTTCGAGTTCATTGTAGCCTCCTTTGCTCGATGGAAGGTAGACGCGTGTCCAGCAGAAGTGCATCAAAAAGGCGCATACAAAGTTGTTGACGAGGAGAAGGATATCGCCAACGAAGAGCATGGAACCCTTCTCTTCGGTGAGGGCCAGGAGCTTCGTGGGTGAGAACGCACACATGAGGAGGAAGAAGGAGAAGACGATGTGGCTCATGGTGGTCATGAGGGGAGTTGCATTATGACGCGAAAGAAGGATTGCGGGACCTGCGATGTAGATGCAAACGCGGAGAAAGGCGATGAGGCCGAGATCGAGAGTCGAGGAGAGGAATTTGAAGGGTTGCGAAAACTGTGCTGAGAAATGCGTCCAGGAAGGTCCATTCTGGTTGTGCCAGGCGAGGCCGAGACCCGTGTTGCCGAGATCGACGATGCAGAGCAGAAGTCCGAAGACGAGACAAGAAGCCGGTCGCAGAGCCATCGTTGTGGAAGACGACGGAAGAACTCTTTCGGAAGAGTTCACTGAGAAGGCAGCGGCGAGGCGACTGAAGAAGACTAACTAAAGAATCGAATGCCACTGCGTACACCCGCGATAACGGTAATCAATTCCCGGGTCCGTAGGAATCGAGCGAAGCTCACTGGAGGCGCATCAAAGTGATAAAAAGAAGTGTCCAGTAGGGGTTCCAACGGAGATAAAGAAGATAGTGCAGCAGAAAGAAAAGCTGCCGAGCTTACTGTTTTTTAGTTTGATGACTTTAGTTTTAGAAGAATCGGTAACTACAAATGCTATATGTCATCTCTTTGAATTTTCAGCTTCTGATAACCTCTTATTTCCAAAAAGCAAAAAGAGAAATGGACAAAAAAAGACAGAGCGATAACTTCGATTATGGCATCATTCTTCAGTGAATTTGACGTTCCACGACATAAGTTCAAAGATCACATTCAATTATCTTTCCACTTTCCACGTTTCAAGTTGCGTTTTAAAAAAGAAAATGCAGTGTAATGTGATATGTGATGGTTCTTAATTTTTGCAGGATCCTTTGTTAAACGTTTTCAGTGTCAGATCTATGACGCAATTACGCTTTCTGCTGAAGCTTCTGTTTGTGTTTGCGTGGTTCAGAAATCTTGAAGTTATGCAAAAACAGCGCATAAAAAGACTAATAAATTACAAGATTACAGATTTTGAGATTCATTACGTTTGAGACCTTCTGATAGTATTTATGTCAACAGCAAATAGGTGTTTTAAAAAGAAACAAAAAAAATAAATGAGCCAATAAATAAAAGTTTGCCCGTCCCGTTTCGTCGCATATCTCGCGATTGTGCAACTTTTTAATTTTCTTTTTGCATAACTCGAAGATTTCTGAACCATTGCATATAATATTTTGGGGTTAGTATATGGGTACATAGGCCAACAACTCAACCAAGTTTAAGCTTAATCGGCTTCAGAAGCGGACACTTGGCAAGGTTCTCTTGTTAGTTCGTGCTCTCGACACGATTCCCCTCCGTGGGTGTGTCATCAATATTGCACCACCGTGTGAGAAACTGCATCACGACGTAAGGGTATACAAATGAGACGTTTTCGCTTTGTTTGCAAAATTCAGCTGCGTGGATTTGAATGTTCGGATTCTAATTGTATTCCAGAACACTAATTGGCTCATTGAACTTTTCTGTTTTTCTTGGCTTTTTTTGAATAATCGTTGTGTGGAGTCTCATTCTTTGTGTAGTTCATATAATTTTCTTATTTTTCAGCACATTGCATTGAACTTTCGTGGTTCTTCTTTTCTGTTAACGATGACTGCAAAAGCCTACTACGTCGACCAGGAAAAAGGATGCGATAATGCTGATGGATCAGAAGAGCGTCCCGTCAAATCTCTTTGGGTGGCTATGGTGCTTAACGAAGGACCCACCGGAAAGTTTTTTGTTTGTAAGTACGATGAGAATGGTAAAATTGTATGGGAAGAAGCTTCCAAGTCAGCGATAAAGAAGAACAAGTCGAGGTAAATTAATTTTTTATTTTCTTTTCTGTTAACGACTCTATCCTTCTAGATATGAAACTGAGATGAAAAAGAAAGAGGGACAAGTTGCACGCGAGAAGAAAGAACAGCTTAAAGAACAGCAAACCCAACAAAACTTGGAAGAAGCTCGCAAAATTAAAATTGAGCTTGATCCATCTCTTCCTGAGGCTACGCTTATTACTGTTCAAGATGCCAAGAACTATCGTGAAAAACGCGTCATGGTCAAAGGATGGGTCCATCGCCTTCGTGCTCAGGGAAAAACAATGATGTTTCTGGTTTTGCGTGACGGTTCTGGATTTTTACAGGCTCTTTTGCAAGGAAAATTGGTATATTTTATTTGTAAAGATCTTTACACCTGAATTTTTGTGTTTTTAGTGTCAAACCTATGATGCAGTTACTCTTTCTACCGAAGCTTCAGTTTGTGTGTACGGTACTGTTCACGAAGTACCCGAGGGCCAAAACGCTCCAGATGGTCATGAGATGAAGGTTGACTACTGGGAATTGATTCACAACGCCCCTTCCGGTGGTGTGGACAACGTTCTTAACGAAGATGCCGGAAGTGACATCAAACTTGACAACCGGCATTTGGTTATTCGCGGTGATAACACTTCTCGTATTCTCCGACTTCGATCGTTGATAACTCGCGCCATGCGAGAACACTTCCATCACTCTCGATACACTGAAGTGTTCCCACCGACTATGGTTCAAACCCAAGTGGAGGGTGGTTCAACATTATTCTCATTGGATTATTATGGTGAACCCGCGTATCTGACGCAGTCTTCTCAGTTGTATCTTGAATCGTGCATTCCTGCTCTCGGAGATGTGTACTGCATTGCGCAGTCGTATCGAGCGGAGAAGTCTCGTACCCGCCGACATTTGTCCGAGTTCTCACACGTTGAAGCTGAATGTGCTTTCATTACGTTTGAGCAGTTAATGGACCGTGTTGAAGACCTTGTTTGTGACACTGTCGACCGTCTTATGAACGACCCTGTTTCGAAGGAGCTTATTATGCACGTCAATCCAGTATGTTTCGTCTACATTTTTTGGATAGTAAATTTTTGTTGCAGGATTTTAAACCACCCCAGAGACCTTTCATGCGAATGACTTATTCTGATGCCATTGAGTGGCTCCAGAAGAACAGTATCATGAACGAAGACGTTGAAGGCGGAGGCGAACCGCGTGCTTTCCAAATGGGTGATGATATAGCTGAGAAAGCTGAACGTCAAATGAATGATACAATTGGAAAGGTAGTTCCGATTATATAGTTACAGAAAGTGATGTTGACTATTTTCAGCCTATTATGCTTAACCGTTTCCCTGCTAGCATCAAGTCGTTTTATATGTCTCGGGATGCTAAAGACAATGACATGACGGAATCCGTTGATCTTCTTATGCCAGGAGTAGGAGAAATCGTTGGCGGCTCTATGAGGATCTGGAAAGAAGACGAATTATTGAAGGCGCTTGAAAGAGAGGGAATGGACCCTAAGCACTATTACTGGTACGTGGATTTGCGCAAATATGGTGGATGTCCTCACGGGGGTTTTGGTCTTGGTATGGAACGTTTCGTCTGTTGGCTAACTGGCAGCTTCCATATCAGAGACGTATGCCTTTATCCGCGATTCATGAACCGTTGCGCTCCATAAACTTCTATTATTAGCGCTTTCCGTATATCGTTTTTGTTTGTTTGTTTTCTTATTTAATCCTGTTTTGATTGATTGTTGAGCATTCGTGATATAACGAGATAAACGTTAATTGTACGCGATAACGAGTACGCGTTCTTTTATTAATTACGTTTCGAGCATTTACATTGTATATTATAAGCGTATGTATACAAAAGCGGATTCGAAATGTGGAGATATAATAGATAGGATTAGATAATTATAATTAAGGGGTGTAGTATAGAAATTTTCATTAATTTCATGGAATTCGCGATAGACAAACATGAAAGAACTTATGACACGCGCATTTTGGCCTGAGCACCAGGGAATCTTCTATTATGCTACTTTTTTGAATACACTTTACATTCAAAAAAACCTAGATTGATGATTGGGAAGGGGACCTCGCCATAAGGGTGGCGGTCTAAATCCTCCTCTTGGCATTCCTCGTCTCGGAATCGGAACACCGTAAAATGGCGGAGTTCTATGAAAGTTTGGAGGTGGCAATGGTGGCCGTAATGCGTTAAGTGGTGCGCGGTTTCTTAAAGGCGAAGGTGTAGAGTGATTTCCGAAAAATGAAGGAATATCAGGATTTCTGAATCCTCCGGGTGGACGTATTGATGATAATGGTCTTGGTCGTGGTGGTGGTGGGGGGATTTCTTCTTCCGCGTGTTGGTCGTCTTCTGTTGAGGAGCAAGGTTCCTCATCAAAGAAACCAATAGATTCTTGGGGTCCTGATTTCTAAATTTAATAAATTCAAGTTGTGTATTAATGATATGTGCCTACCTTGCAGACGTTGGTATTTGCCATCATTGCTTCTTCAGAACTCTCCATTTTCTTGACTGGCTCTTCTTTTTCAACTTTTTTTTCTTCTTTCACTTGGGTTTCCACTTTTTGCGGTGCCGGTGGCGATACCGTAGTGATAGTAACCTTTTTATGATCATTTCCTTCTTTAGCCGGAATCGCAAGCGCATTCCAAAGCGTTTTCATAACATTACCTTCGGTTAGAGTTTCTTTCGGAGCGGGCGGTTGTTCCGAAGCCACGGTCTTGTTGAGTTCTTGCACGTTTCTCTCTAGATGTGACCTTCTTTCCGTCTGAGTAAGCACCTTTGCATTTGATTCGTTTGTAGCACGTTGACTGCGTGGTCCACCAACACTTCGTATGTTTCCTTTTGGCTTGTTTCTTGGCGTTGAACTATTCGTGGTCGGGGTGAATTCAACTCCATTTGATGATCTTGGAGTCACGTTGGTTGGGGTGTTCATGAGAGGTCCGGGAGGTGGTCTGTTCAAAAAAGTCGGTGTCGCGGTTGGTGGATGTTCGGGAAACCGGACAGGCGTGTTTGTCACAGCTTGTGGATGTACCGGAGGCGGTGGTTGCGGTATCTGCGAAGGATGCTGACTCATCGAAAAGGATGGAGGTGGAATTGAAACATCAGGCGGTGGACAGCTCAGATTCACGGGGGGAGCAGGATACGGTACATGCTGGGTGGCGGGTTGAGTATGCGAAATCGACGAGCTGATGATAGGAGGAGGCAGTAACGTATTGACCATCACTGGTGGAGGGGGAACCGAGTAGTTCATCGCTTGTATGGGCGCTGGAGGTGGCGGAGGAAGATTTGGGATTGGTTGGGGAGGGGGCGGAAGAGTTGAACTGTAATTGGCTATCTGCGGCGGTGGAAGCTGATGGTGAGCCGGAGGTGGGACTTGTCCGTAGCCTGCGTCAACCGGTGTCGGTTGTTGATACAAGGGTGGTGGAAGCTGCTGTGGCGGTGGGTATTCAGGAGCTCGCTGTGTCACAGGTTGATGGGATGGTGGAGGATACAGTTGATTCGGAGCTTGATAATGCTGGTAGATGGGTCCCGGAGGGATTGCGTATTGGTGTTGGTGCTGCATGTGGTAAGTCGGAGGAGGAGGTGGTGGCGGAGAGGTCGGGGCGAGTGGGGTGGACGGAGCTGGAGGAGGCGGCAGCAGAAGCGGACTCATATACCGCTGCTCGTCGTCATCAATCGTTGCTGAATTTTCACTTGCGTCACTCGCGATGTCCATAGCCACTGGTTCTTCTCGATTAGGATCCCCTTCTCTGAAATATAAAAAAATAATAGAAAACTAAATATTGAATGAAAAATACCTGTCAGAGTCGGAGTGGGTCATCTCCTTAAGAGCGCCTTTCAACTTTGCCAGAAGCGTTTTCTTGTCGAGTTTACCCATCGCGTTCTGTAGATCCTTACCAAAGTAGGATTCCAGTTTATCTACTGGCGTTTCCGTCAAGTGCGACATTTGGCGAAGCAGAACGTCCTTCTCGCTTTCCTCTCCTCCCTCCATGAGGATCGGAGGAGGCGCTGGTGGTGTCGTGCACTTCTTAGGGGATTCAGTCCCGTTTCTGTCTATCCCGTTCGTAATGTGAACTGGCGAACTGCGTCCGGACGAATTGTGACCCGGAGAGCCTGAAGGCGTCTGTGGTCCTGGTCCTGGCGGCGTTCTTGGTCCTGGGGGACCTCTCTGAACTGCACAGCTTTGTGTGAATTCCGATGTAAAAACCTAAAAAAACATATTGTCAATCTCTACGTTATCTTTCAGAAGTAACCAGATAAATTTGAAAGTAAATAAAATAAATATAATG
>KI649236.1:25386-36964 GCA_000505645.1 Steinernema monticolum
GAATTCTACAATTTTACGATAATCCAAAAGTTTGAATGTAATAGTGAAAGTATTCTGGTTAAATATTCTCAGGATAGTCGTTGTGAGACCGCAGCCATCGCCAGAATGCAAAATGCAATATTTAAGTTCATAAAATACTCAAAACTTAACAATAATATCATGAAGAAAGTGTTCGAAATGTCAATTGTCAATGGCGAAATGTTGTTGTAAATGGTTATTTGAGAGTTTAGTGTTTCTTTTCATATAGGCATTTTAATTTCTTCCGGCTAATTAGCAGATGGAAGAGTATTGAATTGAGTGATTGGATAAATGGGTCGACTTATTGCGGTTTATCTTGTGGATTATTACCAATGAAAGAAGCTTGATGAGAACGGCATCGAGGTGAAGTGAAGAGCACCCGAACGCTCTAAAGTGCAGCAAACTCGATTATAAAACTGCATTCGAACGAATTACTTTTATGGCACGGCCGACACCGCTACGACCACTTTATGATTGTTAATGATGTTCCCCTGGGGATTCGGCGGCTTTACAATCATCACCATCGCTACTACGCGAAAAATTTGCATTTGTAGCCGGTTACGCACGCGGCGTAAGGACGCACGGAACGCCGGCGCCGGTGGCCCAAACGTTCGCCATTCCGCTGATATGCTTTGCGTCGACACGTATGCCCTGAGGCTGCATTCCATTATTATGTGTTGAAACGGGCGTTCGCGCGCGAGTGCATATAGTTTTCGCGCTTAATTTTGTAATTATTTGATACGAAGTCCAACTTTCTCTCCAGTTATTGAAATGTCGATCCACGTTTTTGCTCCGTTTGCAATTGCAACAGATTCAGAACCCGATGCGGTGTCAGTTCCGATCACGAACTATAAACAAATGTCGAATTCTACTATGGTGTATATTATGTATTTAAATCCCTGTCCTTCTCTGGCTACGAAACAGTTAAAATTGCCACTACCAACTGTTGCCAAGAGTTGCCAACTCACCGGAATGTCCGAAACGAATCGATTCAAAAATTTAAAAAGTTAATTACGCTGCTAAAATAATTTGACAACGGAAAATGTCTTGGTAATTGGTGGGATCGAACTCGTACCGAGCGTCTCGCAGGCGGCGCTGATCACAACGGGATCATTACCATAGCGGCCTGCGGCATTGTTCTTGAAGAATCGCAGCAATTTAACGAAGATTGCTGTTTCTGCCAAATCTTACAAAGGATCAAGCTGTTAGTTGTGAATGACGGCGATGTAAAACAGCACATTATTTGCTGTTACGATGCAGCAACAGAAGCGTAATCTAGCGATTTATCCTTGGATTGTTTGCCGCACATTTCCAGTTGTTTGTTGCGTTTCCGGCAATCATTACATAGAAACGGATGCTCATTATTCGCAAAGAGAACGTTAATTTAATCAACGTCTTACTGTATATCTACCGTATGCGCAATTGGGAGATCTGAGAGTTTGCTTTTTAATTTAAAGTGACAGTTTTGAGCGAATTTCTTGTTATTCTACATCAGATTCTCGTTTAAAATTGCAAACCTGATCGTTTCTTCAGATTAAGTGGTCCTATCCGCGTGTTTGCGGCTGCTAAGTGCATGGTACTCCAGAACAAAGAGCATGTTTTGTGAATTCGTTTCTTTGTATTAATGCTTTAAATCTGAGGCCTAAGACTGATGAAATTTTGAACTCTCCTAATATAATCAGCAAAACATTTGAACTTTAAAGGTGCAGGTGAATTCTTGAGTTTTCAAGGAAAGTCCCGCGTCACTTGAGGTCAGCATACAATCATCTGTGCAACCACAGTTCCCCGTTCCCAGGATCTTTAAGACAATAAACCGCTATCATCACCGAACAATGCGCGAGAAGACGGGACATCAACGCCTCGTGTTCATCTCCTCGCCATCGCATATCTCGTACAGAGCTAATTGGCGGCTGCTCTTGCGCGCGTCCGTCCGGCCGAGGGACGCCGGCGAGTGGTCAACGAGCTGTCAGTGAGGCAAGCCTCTTCGAGTGAGTTCCAGTCACTCGTGTCCAGCAGAGCATTAGTCCATCAGTTGGCCACCGCTGCCGTCGTCGACAAAGCCCTCCATATCCATACACTCCTACACTATCTCACACACGCATGCGTTTCCCTTCGTTCGCCACTTTCATCAACTCGATTCGTTCGTAATTTCCTCTCAATTAATTGAACAAAAAAGAAATTGCTTTCTGCTGTTGCTACTTTTTTATGCGCGCAATTATCGATCAATTACTGTGTTCTTCTTCTTTCATACACTTCCGAACGGAAGTTAGCCGTCCCGGCAAAGGGAAGTCGCAAAAGATGGCGTCCTCGCAGGAGGGCCACTTGTACTCTTCGACGGCTTTCCCTTCTGACTGCCCCAAAAATTGATCTTTTCCCCTTCTTCTCTCCGGGGCCAAGCCAGGGTATTTCCATCAAAGGAGAGACGTCGACCGACGTGCCCGCTTTTGCGAAGTCCGACGCTCCTCCAGTTTCTTACTTCACGATTGAATATTCAAAATTGTTTATAAACTGGTTAATCCCAATTCGCCACGCGATTGACAGCAGCAGCGGTCTGCGAAGGCCCAGAGGTCGTATCGCGTTCATTTTCGGCCTATTCACGACTTCTTTTTCCCGGTCCCTGGAGTGATTCATGATTTTCATATCTTGAAAGGCGATCAGCCGCAGCCGCCGACGGTACGACCACTCCTAATATATGTACGTGCATGGCCATCCCGTGCATCAAAGCATTCATCGTCTCTCCTGTCCGGCCCGTCAATCTACATAATATCGTTTCGTGTTCGTGTCAATGAATGTGATGGTCGCTCGCGGCGGATCGTCTAATACGTCGTGGGACGGTCGATGGCCGCGTCTCGCACCTTTGCTTTCCTTTAGCGACAACACGATACTTAACTTTTCGTTTTGGCTATACATTTGCATCGATGCGTGCGTTCTTCGTCAACACTGACTTCTATTTACCATTAAAGGTATGCGCTGGCCGTGAGTAACCGACCAGACGAGCGACCACTTTTTTGAATTATTACGCGGCAAAACAGTCAGCTGGGCTGGCAGGAGCGGCAGGACAGCAGGAGGCGGCCTTGCGTTGCGATCGTCGTACGCCGCGCGACTAGTCTAGTTTGACGCCCAGTTCGCGTTTTTTTGCGAATTTGTCCCATCGCCCGAGACGATGAGAGGTCGTGTGAGGCTAAGGACGTTTAGATACTTCATCAGATGTCTTCCTTCCTCTTTAGACTTTCCTTCCCGGTTAATGTATCTTTCTATAGACCGAAGAACCCCTCAAAACTCTATTGTTTCAACCCTTTTTCCGTCCTGAATGATTTCGCTCCAAAATTCAAATATTCCCGTTTGCCCGCAAAGTGAAACTTTCGCAAAAAATGTTCGTGTTTGTTGGAATTCTTGATTGAACGTTGAGTCTTTAGCTTCCACCAGTTATCGGCTGTTGTAAAAGTGTTACTTTAACGATGTCTGTTTGCTATTTGCCGCGAGAGGGCCGTGTTGTTTTCCTTTCGTTCCACTCGCAACACTGTTTATTTACTTTAATCTTATCTACCGCATTCATCAGGGTCGATGCCATCGTCGTTCATCCGCAAACGTGTGTATGGCCTTATCCGAACAACTTTCACGCCTTCTCAAAGCTCAGAAGACGATGCACTCGGCAACGGAGGCGGCTTAGAGGACGCGGTGGACCACGGTCAACAACAACACCAACAGCATCTCCAAGATCCGAATTCGACGCCTTCTTCGGACAATTCGTTTATTTCGCAGTGCATAACAGCCGGAAGACATGGCCGACAGCCTTTGCCTGAGATTTATGCCGGAAAAACGGGACTAGAGCTGCCCGTTATTCATTTGCAGAATTTGCGTGTTGATGTCAAAGCAACAGACACAGGCCCCGAAGGCGGTCTGACTCAGGTATGTACACGATTTGTGTTCTCTAATCGTAAAATTATATCATACCGGCGAAAAACAATCAACAAAACGGCGGTAAACACTCCGCATTCCTGGTGTTATGAATAATCGGACGATTTTTGAAAGGCCATAATAGGAAATGAGATTATAGCGATGACGATTTTTGAGCGGCGAATGTTCGATGTAATTCTTGGTCGTCTGAGGGTCAAATATATAGCTTTTTTGATGAAGCTGTTGTTGCAGAAAATGATAAAAGCGAAGACTCAAAAAGCAGTTATTTTAAGTGCGAGGGTTTGCTTTTTTGCCGTAAAAAGTGACATTTAAAACCAAAATCCATAAAATTGCATTATCGCGTTTTCCTAATGCATCCGGTCTTCTGCAAAACCTAAGCCGGATAACTGAAGATTAATTCGTAAATGTTGTTATGACGTCCGCTGTACTCGAATATCTCGTTTTCATAATGATATTCGCACCAATTAGTGATGAAATTACGAATCCAATTCTCAACGAGACGGATGAGGGTAGAGACAATTGATGAGAGGTCAGATAAGTTTTTTTTCCAGTTCTGTTCATGGTGGACCGGTTCTTATTAATTTGAGTGTGCCGCGTCGGTCGCCAGGACAACATGTGTCATGCGGCTGAAAAGGTCACAAAAGAGGAAGGCCCTTTCTGCGAACATGCGTGATGATGCTAATTGACACTACTGGTAAGTCAGTATAAGCAAAACAACACTGGCATATCACACTGTGGGGGTTACGGTAGCAAGCGGACGTTAAATTTAATTTAAAAATGTGCATTTGCAGACGGCGGCAATTTCATTATTGCTTTTACCCTCTAACCCTTGAGCTTCGATTGTTTTGCGCAGCTGCAGACGAACAAAAGCAACAAAGCGACCTTCTCCCTCTTGAGCTAAATGACCTTTTAAAGTGACCACCGTATCGGGATTGAAATGAAATCTAAAATAGCCCGAATCGATGGATTTGAAGTGCACATCACTTGGATATTTATGACAAACAGTTGGAGACGTTGAATCGTCATGTTTACATGACAGGAAATGGCATACGGAAACGGGAATTGTACTCGTTGGCAAACTGACAAACTTTTTGAAAAAAAAAACAAAATCAGTTTGTCGAGATAGTTCGATACCACAAATTAATAAGTCAAATTACAAGCAAAATATAGACTGAATTTATACCTTGTAAAATATCCCTTTAGGTCGAAGAAATGCGACGAAATCCGATTGTCAACATGGCGAACCTGGACGATGAGTTAAATCTTTCAATGGATGGCGAACTGCCCTCCGACGGAGAAGACGAAGAAGAAGAGGAACGCATGAACACGCTGAGAGTTTCTAAGAACAAACTTCTCGGCTCATGCTCTTCAATAATTGGACCGAACTGTCAAAATCATAATTTCGCTGGTCCAAGCAAAAGTAGGTATTTGTTCGGTTCAATATTTTCCCACGTAAACTAACAAATGAACGCGTGAAGAAAGTCGAATCTAGTTCTGACCATAATTACCGTGTCCTAAATACAAAAGTCTATCGAAACCGGCCTGCTCTCCCTCGCTTTTCTCAACAACAAACAATCAAAATATTAATTAATCTCTGATTTGCAGAAGCATATTCATGGGAATCGAACGATGACGAACGTGCCACCGGAATGTCGGTTTCGCTGTACGAGAAAAATCCAGTAACCGGAATCCGCGCTGGAACGCCAATTGCAGATGTTTATGGCGTCATCGCTCGCGAAAACAACGCCGTTCTGGCGCTCGCTGATGGTGTTAATTGGGGCGAAGGTGCACGTCTTGCGGCGAGGTGTGCTGTACGAGGTGCGCTTGACCATCTGAACACGCACATCGAAGACGGAGTTCTCCATACGACTACGGTAATTTGACTTTGGCTAATTACACACAGACACACAGGTTGGCAGGAGCGGCACATAGGTTTTGCTCACGTCCATTCAAGGTTTCGCGATAAATTAAGGAGAAGATGTGAGGAAGACAATGAGATATCATTTAAATTTTTGTGTTTAACGGATGCTTCTGTTTCAGGATGTCTTCCATTGCCTCCTCGGAGCCTTTCATGCCGGTCATTCCCTGATTCTGCAAGAAGGTGGCCTTCTTACAACATTGTGCGTTGCAGTAGCAGTTCCAGTGAAGAACAGCGACGCCTGGGTGCTCTGTGTATGCAACGTCGGCGATTCGCTCTGCTTCGTCTTTAACGAATCTTATGGTGTTCGCGAAGTCACTCTCGCTTCTCATGATATCGGGCAGATGCGCGACATGCGCGATGCCGGCGGAGCTCTCGGCCCTGTGGACGGAAGGAATCCGCAATTGCAGAATCTCACATGTTCGATGACTTTCATCGAAAAGGGTGATCTCGTGTTTATTACTTCTGATGGTGTTTCCGACAATTTCGATCCAGTCGTTGGGAAGTTCTGCGTGATTAAGAGGAACGACACGGATAAAGAAAACAACACGACGAGCGTGGACAAGAAGGGAGTGTCAGTGTGAGTTATTTGATTCCAATTTTCCCACATTTTTCTGATTTTTTTCCGTGTTCTGTGTATAAGATCAATTTCAATTTTGCTCAGTTTTATCAAACATGGCCCCGCGAACGGCTGGCTCAAAAATAACTTTGTTAAAATGTAAAAAATGTGGAAAATTTTGTTAATAACGAAAGAGAAATGCTTGTTCACTTATGAAGTTTAGGAATAGCTTTTCACTGCGAACAATTAAGCGCTCATTTTTCGTATGAAGGCCTTGTCAAAACCTGAGAAGTTTTGGAACCTTACCTTAAATGCTTAAAGCCAAATATTTGGAATGCCCGGGTGCAAACCAGCTTTCAAAAAATCAGCCTTCAGGGCAATATACGGATTTTCTGCGATACAGAAGGCAGCGATTAAAATCTTGAGAATCTTATTTTAGAATCGGCCAATAGGTTACGACTGATTTATTTCATACTTCTTTTACTTAGTTCATTATGAATCAATCCCGCTTTCAGAACTGTGAAAGATAGCAGTAGGAACGATGAATTCGCCCGAACACGACGCTGCAAAGCTACCCTTCCTTGCGTAGATGCCCTTCAGCGTCATGAACTCATGCTTCTTCGCATGAACGACATCGTTCTGAACGGATTTCAAGCACTGGACAAAGAGGACGCGACACCTCGAAAAAACAACATCACCGCCGCTTCGCTGTGTCACAATCTCATTCAATTCGCTCGTCAGTTGTCCATGTAAGCCAATTTACAGCTATTTATCAGTTTAATTAAATTTAATTTTAGGGCAAAACGACGCACTCTCGAAGATCCTGAATTGTACAAAAACGAAAAACTTTCAAAGTCGGAAGAACGCTCGCGGAGGAAGATGGTGCGCGGGAAGATTGTTGAAATGCCGGGTAAATTGGATCATGCGTCGGTAGTTGCTTACAAAGTGGGCTGGTGGGATGGAGCGCCTGATGATCTGGAATATGAAGAAGGTATACTGTAGCAATATATGACGTTTTGATTATGCTTATGTGGTTCAGAAATTCTTCAAGTAAATATAGTGAAAGACAGTGAAGATGCAAGCGGAAGCACCTTTACGATAAACGAAAAAGTCGAAATTTCGATGATTCCGAAGCTTCCTTTCCAAGAATGCGATCAAGTAAGCGCTGAACCGAGTAAACGGAATACATTGTTAATTTTCTAGATCATGAAAGAGAGAAAACCCGTTGATAACCTTAGGATGAATATGAAGTTGGATCTCGATCCTCTGTCGGATTTGCAAACTCCACTCGCGGTGCCTCTTGAAAGTGGGCTTCGGAGTCCCTATGAAGAGCAACCCGTAAATTGGCGACCTTCGGCGCGGCCTAAGAAGAAGCATCCTCGTGGGTCAGCTGCTCGTCACACACTTGGCGTAGACGTTGCGTGGTTGAAACGTCTCATACCAACGAAAAATTCCGATAAGGTCGATAGCCCTAAGGCTGATTCAAGGTAAAGTTCGTCCACCTCTACATGCTCTACAAACACGTAGAGAAAGCGGATCTAGTTTGTTGCCACCCGCTCTGCTTTGTAGGAAATTAATAGATTCACCATAATGTCGTTGAACTGACAGCGTCTAAATATCATGAAGGCTTTAAGAATTGGTGTTAAAAATGACCACTTTAGACATTCCCTACTAAACACCGAGCGAACAACCGAACACCGAACAGCTTCTTCCCTTCGCCAGCGTCTCCGTGGGATTCTTGGTTCCTCCAGAAACTTAAAAACGCCTGTGGAACAAACGAAGAACGCTCCTGTAAACTGTCGTCAGCCCTCGGCTTCGGCAACCACTTCCCCACAACATGATTTCAATCAAGTCCTCGCTTAATATGGGTTTTTCTTAATTTTTTCCCTCACTTTTTGGCCATCAGATCATTGCCGTCCATGTTGAATGTCGATTTCCTACAAAACGTTTTCTTGTCGTGTACAGATTACTGTTGTGATTCTCAGCCTCCAAAGCAAAAAAACATCTATTCGCATATGTAAAGTCGCTAAAGTTGAAATAAAATTGATGTATATTGCAAATTTCAGACGAATTCATACAGTTTTTGTCAAGTTAATAGATTTAGGTCGGCGAGCATTCTAATTAAATTAAGAATGTTTAAGATTTCATTGGTCTTCAGACTTCAGTTTTCATATTTCATTGACAAAGTAAATTTGTTTGACTGTCGTCATCACATTGCAACAACGATGAAATCAAGCGGAGTCGCCTTTAATAAAAGCGTCAGTCAGAAAATTTTTCTCAGATTTTTCTAAAGGTCTGAACAAAAGCTGTTTGGATCTGATTGATTTTTCAAGTTGTTCATTGTTGCGGTGTGTGCCACAATATTTGGCAAATTCTTTATGTACGGAAAACATAGCGATCAGAATCGTGAAAGTTAATGTAGACTTAATCTCATCAAGAACAGGTTGATTTGATGTGCGAATCAACTTTGTTATTGCTGCACATCAGCAATTACTAGCGATGTCCCTACACGATTAACATTTGACGTTTTCAAACGCAAAAGCAAACTCATCAAATGTCACAGTTTCAAACAAAATGTGTGCATTATCTTCTAAGGGTGAGTGGACGACTATCTTCTGGTAGACACACAGTTTGAACAAAAGTCAAATAGCATTACTTTTTGAATATATCGAAATTTTATTCAGTTTAACAGCTTCTAACTTCTCATTGAGACTGTCGACCCAAAACATCGTCACGTATGTGAACCCCGTTCGAGAAAGCAGTTCGCAAGCTTGGATAGCATTAAGACGAACGGCGGACTTTAAATGTTCACCACGGCTTCTTCGGTTCTTTGTGGGACGTTGAGTTGTATGACAGGTGAGAGATCAAAACGATCAAAACTAAAAAATCTAGTGAATTGAGTTGACTTCTCTGAGAATATCTCGGGAGTCAAAAGTTTCAGTTTATGCGGGAGTTTCAACTTCGAACGTTATTCTTTGAATGAATTTTGCTTGATGTGCAACTTTACTTTGTTAATTAATTTGAAAATTGACCTCTCGCGCTCGTTGAATTTAACGGTATAGCATGTTCTGAAAAGAAAACGTTAACATGGTATTTAAGGGTTAATTAAGTTATTTATACATGAAACAGGTATGAAAATGAGCTAAAAATAAAGAATTTTTTTATGCTGTCCGTTTTTAAGTAAAACATCATTTGCAGATGCCATTTTTCGAACATCCAAACTTGTTATACACTGATTGTGAGGTGATCAGTTGAGCATTGTTATCGAGAACGTAACAATTCGTAGTTTTCATACCTGTTTCATAATTGTTACCGAGGCATCGAATACACACTTTCGGTTAAGCGACGCCATTATAGCAATGCTATTATGCAGTTTTGTTTATATAAACTTTCATCATTTAATACAGTAATGCTTGTAACAAAATGAACACTGTTGCTTTGGAGTTTGTTGAGCGCGTAGTAAGAACGTGTTGCACTCGAACATGGTCCGGTGGACTGCGAGAAGTATCAGCTTATTGGGGACAAGCAGCAGAAAAGCGGTTTGAAGATTTCAGTATGCATAACGATGTGCATCAACTCAGACTAGTTTTGAGTTTTCGCAGTGAAGGATGGCAGTACAGGATACTGAACTCCAGCTGGGACAACCTGAGTCTCTCTTCAGTGACTTGTAAGCATTTTCTACATAGTATTGCTTGTAATGTGAGCCGCAATTGGCAAAAATTGTCATTCACCAATGAACCAATCACCGAGACTATTCTCCAATCTATCCTCCATCTAATCCGAAGAAATCGTTACCCCTTACGACTCTTGGCTCTGAACATGAGTTGCTTCCCAAACAAAATGTGGAAGGTTTTAGATCAGATCTTCGGTGCTATACCATCGGTGATTTCAGTGAGTAGTAAAACTCCCCACTATCTTCCCATCATGATGAAGATATCCGAAACTCTACATATAGGTAGCGATGAGGTCAAGTTTCCTATGGAATTTGAATCATTCATTATTCAGTTAATAAAAAGTGGTCACTTTTATTACTTCAATGCAAGTATTTCGCATCGACAATTCTACGAGCGACTCATTCAGGCAATTGCAAAGAACAAAGGACATGGTGGTTTATCTGTTAGCGAGTCTTTCAAAAGCCTTATTGAAGGCGATGCGTCCTTATCCCTACGTTTGGTAAGAGATTGGGAGCTGAGTTACCACAATTTCTGTTATAACTTGATTCATTGGGATTGTAGATGAAAACACATAATTTTCAAGGTACTACGCCTCACTTTAATTCTGATGTGTAATTTAATTTGTGAACAATAAAGTCATAAATAAACAGTTAACTCTGCTCTCCAAAGGAACTTATTGTCAGTATCGTAAAGCAAACTCAATGCAAACAGTGATTTGGGCTTTGGGTTTCGGGTTTGGGCCAGGAAACCTGCCAATGGTTGACAACATTGAGTAAGAACAGCTCACAACAAGCCGATATGGACCGGTGTCTCTGCAAAATAAAAATGAAAAATTGATTGATGAACATTGTTGGAAAAGGTATGAAGGATCAAGCTGAACAGACTCATTATTGAATTGGACATAAACGAATAAATAGGGTGCTGGATGTCAACTCTTCAGAGAAGAATGGAATCAACATAAAATCAAACTTTTTCAAGCGTAATTATGGTAAGTTCTCCTCATACTGCCAAGGTGCTGCCAGATTGCGTTGTTCTGAAAGTTCTTTGAGGTTGTTGGTTGTCATAGTCAACTACTGCTTAATGTGACTTAAATTTTTTTATTTGATACCCTTGTGTAATTTCATTTTCGTCCATACTGTATGATTCCCGCCCGATAATCAATGGTGAACATATTTGTGAATAATTATTGAGCATCTGAGATCAAATAGTTACGATTGAGAGTGATTTTAAATCGTTTTAGCGCTGTGGAGACGATCATTCCTTTTAATTATTGCAATTGCATGTTGTTAACATCGATTATCGCCATTGTGCTGATCGTACATTATCTTCTATTGAACGTAATCCATTACAAAAGTAGAACTGTAAGCTGAAGGTGGGCGGAGACGATAACATTGCTGCTAAGTGGAAATCTGAAGGTGTCGATTAAAGGATCGAATCGCGCGTAAAGTAATCATTTGTGAAAATTGAACGCTTTGCTGTTGCTTGCTGATT
>KI649249.1:641-10649 GCA_000505645.1 Steinernema monticolum
GTGCATTCAACTAGCGCTTATCGAGCTCAACAAAAGCGTTTCCACTACATACTCACTCTAGAGCAATGAAAAGAAATTTAGAGAGCAACGGCAGTGAATTCCACTTTGGGGAACAAACGGTAAAAGACGTTGAGTACTTGAGTAGTCAAAGAAATGAGTATGTACAAGACTTTCGCTAAAAAGCTGCAAACATCTACGTGTTGGACATGTTTCTAGTGTTCTATCGAGATTAACTACTAAGATGAAACAATAAAACTCTGTTAGAAAGACTCAATTCATTGTCTGAAAAGAGCGAGGGACAAAAGAATTAGCACTGAGTTCCATAGACTCAGCTTGGGAGCGTTGTTGAGGGAGTCCGGCTGGGGAATCGCAGTATCTCCAGTCTCTTCGACCACGGTGGGAAGTTCATTTGCAACGGTTGAGGGTCTCAAGCAGGTGAATTCGCAATCTTGAAGTTTGTCTGCGTGAAGACCCTAAACGAACATCATCTTTTTTTAGTTTGTTTCCCGCATTTATATTCACCTTGAACATGTTTGTGAGACTTTTGCACATTAACATGGACGCTTCCTCCTCGCAAAGTCCCGACATCGCTTGCATATATTCGGAAAGTTTGTTGTTTACTTCGGTGCACACTTGATCGTCCGAGTGATGAATAAACTTTTCACTAAGATAAGTCCCTAAAATTAAACAAATGTGTGTTTGTTGGCGGGAATTTATATTAACCAGCCGAGAGAGTCATTTCGCCAATTCGCTCGCGAGTCAAGCAGCCGCGGTGCTGAGTTAGGAGTTGCTGACCTTCCGCCGAACAAGCGTACGTAAGGAGATAGTAACTTCGAAGAAAACTTCCCGAATTCTTGCGGTGCGTCAACAGATCGCTTACGGTATTTGAGGCGGCAACAATCTCGTCGTGCTCGCATTGATGTTGTTCGGGTCCATCATCCTGAATATAACGACATGATTTCCGTCGAATTCTCCATTTGCGAATGTCTCATTTCATGGATTAACCGCTAATGCTGTAGACAAACAAAGAACCATAAACATCGGCTATGTTCGTCGAGTGGAAGCCGCGCCATCAAAGGAACACTTATTTCCCTGATGACAAACCATATGTGATGCGTCTATCAAGATGGTTCTCGGAAATTTGCATATGACAGGCACGTTTGTAAACAGAGGGAATTTCGACACATCTGATACAACTTGATCGCAGCTAAGAAGAAGGACCGCGTAAGGGGATAATTGAAAGATTCACTGAAGCGAAAGAATGTGTTTCTTTCTCCAAATCATTATTATAACGTCCGAAAATGGAAGTTCGTTAGTATTCACCACCAAAGTGTACTCTAAGACGGTCTCCGATGTCTCCAATTAGAGGACGAATAATAATTGTTGCGCTGGCGGGGAGGGTAACCCTCACTAGCGCAGTGTTCTCAATAATTACATTAAATCAAGCAATTTGCATTGATGCCTTCCGGGCCACTGAGAATTCGGGACTTTAAAGCGTCGTTACAATTACGAGCAAATGCGGAGTTGACGGCAAATGTTTTGGCGGACTCACCTTTATGCATTTCTCGAGTTGTTGCAGGTGTTCGCACTGGTCCTGAGAAATAGTGACTACATTTTCTTTGAGCTCGTAGAGGGTCCACGTCCATTCGTCGAGAATGTTTATGAAACATTTTACGAGGGTGACATAATTGCAATTCTGAAGGAATTCATTTGCATTACAATCATCGAAATCGTCAGTTTTTGCACATTAATTGGAAGGAAGGAAGTCTGCCACTTTCACCTTCAATCAAGATAAAGTGCGTTCCAACTTTTCTCATCGATTTTGACTGCGCATAAATAAACGAGTGAGTGAGAAGCATTTCTAAAGTGGGAAATGGTGATTTAGAAGACGTCGTGCAAAGTGGCGCCGCAAATTTCAAAGTAGGGTTAAGGGTTTCCTCATTGCAATGCCTAGTGACTACTGAATTATGAGGTTGGCTTACCGAAGCTGTTGAAAAACCGAAGAAGGCCGTCAGAAAACAGAAAAATATCGAAAGTCGCATTGTTGAAAGATGGCACTTGGCAGTGGTCGGATTCGCTTTAACTGAATGCGAAAACAACGATCGAAAGCCGGAAATCCGTCCGTCTCACACAAAATATCAATTTTCTCAAATCGATAGTTCACTGAAATTTACTCGAAATTAGCGTCAGATGCCAAAAGATAGTAAACAATAAATCACGGTTGGCGTAAGATATTTCGCCGATTTCCGCACGCAATAATCGATAGGTGCGCATTGGTTGTTAGCAACAGCAGAAGCAAAACGTCAACGAAAGCAGAGAAGAGAACGACTTTAGGTCACGTTGAAAATTCTCGCGCACTGCTGTCTGCCTTCACTCACTTGAGGCGTCAGCTACTCACGGATAGTGCCAAATCCACGACCTAAAATCGAGATTTTTTGTGTGAAAGTTAGCTTTCCGCCAATTCGGAGAAGATGTAAACGTTGCGCAAACGAAACACGACCTACCAACGCTCGTTGAAGCCAATTGGCAGTTTCGCAAAAACAATCTCACCATCATGTCGTGAAAGTTTGGCAAACCGGGATTAAATATGAATAAATGCGCGAGAAGAAAACAAGAAGTTCGCTCTGTGAACAAAGGGGGAGATATGTACAGAGAAAGAAGACGACGCTATGCCGTTGTCTCCGGCCATAAGCAGTCAATTATAAACAGATTGTGATTCCGAAGACACTCTCTAACGTTCGCATCAAAATTCAATAACAAAGATCGTTTACGTCGAGGCCAAAGTCCGACTGGCAGCTAGACGAGATGAGATTCCCAAATTAGCCTTACACTCCGAAATTTATGCAAATTTTTGATTGGCCTCGAGGGCTCCATATGAGCTGGTTTGCTCCGAACTCACTCGCCGACTTCACAAGTTATAACTCAATTCCGTGTGCCCTTCAAGCATTTCTCTCTTCAATAAAACGCATTAATGCATCGTTGAAAAAGCTCCCGCGCGCACATAACAAAACGGGCGAGAAAAGTAATGCGCGACGAGAGCCGGAGAGCGAAAGGCTGGGGCTACGTGTGTGCCGTGGCCATGTGCTGTCTTGACGAGGAGCTTGCATGCAAACGTACGGCTTCTGGTCATCCCTTCGAGTTCTCGAGCTGCCGTCTTAGTCGCTTGGCTAATCGACACATCGGCGGGCAGAACTTTAAATATAAGCGTTTAAGATCGGTCAGATCCATGCAACTGGCTTGTAAGACAGAAGGCGTGCCTTCCATACATAGAAACAATAATGAAGAAAACAAACGAGGATTAGACGCGGGAAATTAATGATGTTTTTAAATATGGCCAAAAGCGATCATCGATAAGAAATGAGTGAAAGGAATATTGCTGCGAATATCGGAATCTGAACAAACCGAATCGTTTGAACAAAGTACTTTCTATCTCTTTCTGTGAAAGACAAATGGTCTCATGACAATTGAAAAAACGATCAAAAAAACAAGGCTACAAGATATCCGCATTCTCCTACCCGCACCAATTTGAACACATGCAAACGCCGCCGCCGTTGACGTTTCAGCCTTGAATAGTCGCAAATCCCATGAGGTTAGGAAATCGGAAGAAAAATGAGGTGTTTGAGGGACGTCGCCAAAAAGTGACACCTTTTGAAGGACAATGAGCAGCTGCTATGCGCAAATGATATAGCAATTGCAATGTTTGTTACGGTATAACATCCACTGCCTGAGATGGAAGGAACGTACTGAAGCTCAAACACGAGACCACGCTAAAACGAAGCAGACAGTTGCACATTAGTCCAGTGACATGTGACAGCCGCGCGAGATGAGTTTGTTTTTCCTATGCGCTATATCTAAACCCCGCTGTGTATCGTTCAAAGTTCCGATAGATGTTCTGGTGTTGTCCAATGACAAAACAACTCAAGCGGAGTGTGGGAAAGATAAAAAAGAATTGCAAATGCATAAACGAACGACGACGGCGGTTGTCCATAATTAGTTATGTCTTGAATAATGCTGAAGACAGCAAATCCAGACTGCATCATAAAGCATGCATATCATCGGAAAAAGCTAGCGCTAAAAAGAAAGACTGAAAGTCATCTGTTGGTGGAACCGAGTAGCAACTTAAGCGGCTTCGAATAACAAAGTGTGGAATAGCCGAATGTGTGCTACTGGATACAGACGGCGTCCAAATACGTAAAGCTACTAGCATTAATTAGAGCACATTTTGAACAAGATTACGCCGATCGCGATTAACAAGCTGTGAAACGCATGAGGGCGGACAGCGCCCCGAGGCTCACGATACGCTAACGAACTGAGTATAATTAGCACCGTTTGTGGTTCGATCCTTCGGGTATTTGGACCGGTTAGGAAGAAGATCCAAGTAGCGAACGCTCGGCAATCAACAACTCCATTCAAGCCTGTGAGGGCTGATTGCGGGAGGCTACTCAATTGCCAACTCCGAGTGACGAGTAGCCGGAGCCGAAGGCGGAGTCGGTTGTTATGTTCGCACACCCGGTCCTCTTTGGGCAGTGCGCAGCCAGCTAGAAGCGACCATTGCAGCTTCTTAATTGACCTCTTAACAAAACAATATACACCACATAAAGAGCGAAAGAGGGGAGACGCATGGACGAACGGGTGACCGGTTGACACATTGCACAACGACGCTGTTAACCTTCGACCCTAAGCTTCGCTAAGCACCCATTCGACGTTGATTGTCGCTTCTCGCATATAATTATGACGACTTAGACGAAAGTGTCAAAAAATGGCACTGGTAGTTATTTCCTTTAAAGTGCAACTCGTTTTCTCAAACAAAAGAATTCAAAGCCACAGATTTAAATCGTTTTCATACCGAAAGAGTTGTTTTTTGTAAAACAAACGGCCTCCGAGCTGCAAATCGTGAAAGTGAAAAGTGTATGAATACTTCACTGAACGTAATTACCTCCAAGTCTGCAGAGAGCGGCTTGCAATGACTCGTCTGAAATCCAAAGGGGAGAGCTGTCGGTGACAAGATCAATAACACCGTGAATACATTGATGTATCGCGTAATTGCCTATGCAACCAGTTATCCTGTTATCCATGGATAAGTGCAATATATGTAAACGTACGAATGTTGCCGCAAGCGAGGGGTGTTCGAGGTTCACGTTTGAATGAGGATGTCTCTTAAAGACGTTTAAAACAGAAACGGGAAACAATACAGAAGTAAAATCGACATTGATGTTGTCCAAAGAAGAAACCTTCTTTGTTGATACCGTCTGTCGGCAAGAAAAAAGCTCGCAACTGTAATTACTGGTTGAGCGCACCTATTTTCCGCAAAACTACACTAATTACTTTCAAGGGTCACACCGCTGCCAGCGATATTTGGGTTTGTCGCTCTACGGCGGATTCTGTAACTGAATAATCAATGGATCAAGCGGTGTAATTACGGGATCGCAGGTTTCTTTGTTTGTTGTCATTATCACATTATGCATCAAGCGTGAGGGATGCTAAAACCACGTGGAGGAACGATTTCAGCTTTGAGGAAGGACAGTGCTACAAAAACGAGTTAAAACGGTGAGTGTGCTGTCCAATAATCAGAAAAAGGTCATTTGTTTGGAATTTAAGCCGACTTCTGCAATAGATTAGCGTGCTAATTGAACGGATTGCTAGTTAATCCGGACTTAATGAAATCTCCTGTCCAGTGCACAGAACATACGAACTTGAAGAGGTGATTAAACGGCCGAATACTCTTGTATTTGACGACGATTGTTGCCAATTCAGAAGTGGTACTCGAAAAGTGTGGGAGCCTGCATATGATATGCCTATCTCAAGAGGACCCCGCAGAATGAAGAAGAGTTAGAATGGAGTAGCTAGCTGTCTCCGATCGAGACGAAGCGCCCCGCTTACCCTTACTCACCTTACCGTGGTCACGTTCAAGATAATGCCCATCAAAGACAACTACACGGAACAAATCCGATTGCTCGATGTTTGAAGAGTTCTTGTAGCGCGGTAAACACAAAGACTCAACACACAAGGAGTGCCGTTCGTTAAACCATTTGCCTTTGACGGAGCAAAGGGTCGACAAGACGCACAGATCTGCATAAGATCCTACGCGTGTGTCTTTCGTTAATCCTTTTAAACGCGTCACCCGCAGCGAGGGAAATTGGGTTAGAGTCCATAAAAGATCAAAGTTACCTCACTCGCTAATGTAATTATTCATTCAAAATGGGATGAGAGTGGGAGCTCACGATGGCACATGGCGCGTGTGGTTGGTAAATAGAAAATTAATACAGAGGTTTCAGCTGTTTGCATAACGGGCTTTCTTCAGGTCGCAACATGCGCAAGGTGCGCCGTTCTCGTAGGTTGGCAAACAAAAAATGAGTAACGGAGATCTTTGAATATCGAACATTCAAATGCTAAAAGTCTAGAAGAAGAGCTTGTGCTGAACGAAATCGATCTAAAAAGCGTCGTTGCATATCACATTACATACATTTGTCTCCCCTGAAAGTCATTTCCATTGCACTTTAACAATCACAATGTCATTTTTTCTTTTTTTTTATATTATCTACGCCTCTTTCAGTCGCATTTGGTTGTTGCTAATGTACAAGTGGCAGCGGGACCATCAAACAAAAACCAAGTGCCAATAACAGTCTGGTTGAAGAGTTCCTGTCACTCATTATGCAAATTAAGGCGGAAATACAATAGGAAGCAGGTGCTTGACTCTTTCCTCGATATGCTGCAGTGCTCTCGAATAATTAATTTTGCGTTATTAATATCCGAAGCGACACCGATGCCGGCAAATCATAAACGGATACTCCTGAGATGATGACTGTCTTTTGGGTATTAGTTAATTATTCAAATTGGACATATGGCATCGAATGCAAGGTATGACTCTCAGCAGGCAAGATTCGATTTGAACGCGCGTCGCTGAAGCTGTAAATGCGCGAAATTGTCGCGCGCGGCAGCAGGATTGACCTCTTGACCACTCAATTACCTAATCATTGTGGCGTGAAAGGCGCGAGACAAAAGCAATCTGCCGTTGCATGCCTAATGAATTCAAGTGCGCGAAGGAGTGGAGTAAATGAGTGCAATTGAGACAAAGTCTAGAAACGTCTTTTGTACTTCGGAATGACAGACGGCACTTCTCCCTTCCGTGCCCTTCCTCAAGTGCTTATTCACATCGTTCGTCATGAATCACATTAAAATGAAAGGAAAACGAAAAAGACGTTAGAATTTATTGTACATTTACTTCTCGCTCATGACATCGATAGCTGTTTTGTTCCTGTTCGCTATTTTTACCACTTCAAACTCGAAAAACCTTTCTTCCTGTTATCGTGGAACAGAGCAATTTACAGGACGTCATACGGGACACAAGGAAATGTGTATTAGTTCTCCCTATTGTTTCAACATGATCGGTAAATCCCCTTACAGTAAGAATCCTACGCGAGGATGTGGATACGGTCTAGTTAACGATTTATGTAGAGTAAGTATTTAGTATGCATAGAGTCTATTAAGTCTTTTCTGTTTATGGATTATATGCTAACGAACTAAAAAATCAAAAGTTTTGGTTCACTTGAAACCAAGCAATCTTGATTTAATGATTTTAATTTCTGTTTCATTTATTTTTAATTTAATTTGGTTAAGACATATGCGAAAAACGAAAAAGACTCTTCTGAAGGTGCGTGGTGGTGTTTCCGAGTAAATCAAAGCAGTTTTGATGGTCATCTATGCTGCTGCACCGACGATAATTGCAATTTTACAAGAGAAGAAACCGTTTTCTTCGTTTTTGTCTTTGTTATATTCGTCGCTATGTTCACATAAAGTTCTCTGGAATCAATCGATCAAAGCGATCCAATCAATAATGATGTTTAGTTTACAGCGGCATTGAGCAGATGAGCTCGTTGTTGCCGTAGGTCTAATTTGCTTCTTTTCTAATAATAAACCTTCGAATCAACATGTCTGTTACTCCTGTATTCTTTGCACTGTTCTTTGTTACGACAGTTTTCTGTCAACCTCCGCTTGAGGAACTTGCCGATCTCTCAAACGAAGCAAAGATTTCGAATTCTCAAGAAGTCCGCACCGATGAACCTTTTCTCAATACGAATTTGAGAAATGAATCCCAATCGAGACCGATTCACGACAAAGCGACTATACGCACACTTTCCATAATTCACTATAAAGGGACAGAAAACCGATTGGTGCTGCTGATGTGCCGAAGTCAGTGTGTTCGACAAAGATCACTGGTTTGAAAGAATTTGCATACAAACTTTAACAATCGATTTTAGGTTCCTCGCTGGATTCGTGAGTTTGTCAACGAAAACAACTCGACTCGCGACGATCCAATTTTCTTCCACTATCATTACCTCAAGAGAACTCGACTTCCAGTTTACTCACTCGAAGCAAAGCTTCCTTCTGCTTTCTACTTTATTGGAGGAACGTACTTCACTTTTGAGGGAGATCTATCAAACAAAGTAAGCTAACAATTGCTATTTCTAATAGCTGTTAAATACTTACTTAGGATCATTTCCTGAATTGGTTGGACGAGAGGGAAGACACAAAGTCTTGTAACGTAACAGGCTGGGACGATTTGGAGAGCGTTCTCAGAGAAAACACTGGTTGCAACGACAACAATCAACTTTTGATGATTAATAGCGGCGAAAACTGCCCGTACGAGTATTGGCGTAATTTAGCGAGAAGTTTGAATATGGAACCGAATCTGAGTCTTTGCGAAATCAAACGTCCGTTCAACGTGGAAATCGGAATCGTCTTGAAACAGAGATTCCCAAAGCTGTCCGGCGATTGTCTGCAAATGGTACTTGTCAGTGATAATGCCTACACAGAACTGAATATACTTGAAAATGCTGCAGATGTAGGTGAAATGTTCGTTTCTTCACTTTACTGTATTTCAGATGAGAGAACACATTCTTTCGCAAATGAATCGAGGTTGCGTGCTCCCCAGATATCCCTGGATGGCGGTGGACATTCCCCTCACCGAAATCCAACTCGAATACTACAGCCGTGACAGTCTCCTCCGAACAAACGAAATGAAGCCTCACTTCATTGTCGTCGGTGCCATCGCTGGCGTTTCCGTGGTCGCACTTGCGATCTCCATTTTTTGGGGTCTAAATGGAACAGCTTTTACTGCGCAGAAATAAAATTGTTTTATCCGAATGTTGTAAGAACAATTGCATTCGAATTACACTCATGTCAGTCATTATACTCTTTAATTCGATGTCAAAGGACAGCAACGAATTGTTAACATACTTTCCACATTTGTATGTAAATTCTTCTCATCGCGTAGACAGAAAGAAAGAATCACATTTCGAACGTGCCCCGAGGCAAAGTTGATTCATTACCATAATGAATGTTTTGTTCTTGGGAGACCTTTGCTTGGATAGAAATCCGGTATTTTGTGTTACAATCCCGAGACGAGCGATCGAAACGATAGAAGTGTCGGATAAAGGTGCACGTCAGCTCAGGAAGCGGGTCAGAAAACCCAGTTAAAGTTCACCGCGGCTCATTAGATCTCGGAAAATTGTCGCTGGGTATCCCCTCTCGCTTTCTTTTCTATCATTCCAGGGTGACGCATCCTCGTCCGGTCTGGACTATCTTCTTCGAGATCTCACTTACAAATTTCTTGTATCAGCGCTGTCCTTCCTTTTTCGATTGCTTTATATCTCAAAAATCGCATTATCCGCGATTCAGGTTTTCATCTTTATTTTCTATGCACTTTTTGTATCCGTGAATGAAACTTTGACAGATGTTTTGGTTGGTTCATCCTAAAGAGAGTAAAATTGCTGTAAAAATTATAATTATAACAAATTAAATGGGGAAACGCTTACGCATCAATCAAATTGCTTACCTTTGAGTATGACGTTTGTGTTATTGTACATTTCTTTCGACAGTATTCATCGTTAATTGCCGGTCTCAATGTATGCGCAATTCATGTTTCGTTTTTCAAAGGGTTCTTTTGTCGATAACGGTCAATTGGAGGAAGACGTTTAATGCCTCTATCCAGATGAAAAGAATTCGGGG